>MU614527.1:0-105096 GCA_025201725.1 Chytriomyces sp. MP71 | reverse complement strand
TTTGACTTAACATTTTATTTCGCACTTTTACTGGTAATAAACCAGTTCCTAGCCCCCCTAGTCCTAACCCTTCCTTTATTCAGTGAATTGGTACACAAATGGTTGCAAGCATTTGCACTGCAATTTGATGCAATTTTTGTTTTTGTTAGGATATATGGAAATGCAAATGAGGACCATGACTTCATTTTTGAAATGGCCAACCAACAAATTGCCCGACTGGACGAATGGCTGCCAGACCAACCCCTTCAAGGACAGGATGGCAAATTGTTGCACTTGGCAAAGCAGGGGAGAGATAAAATGATTGGCACTATGCATCAGGGGTGATGTAGCTGTCCCTGCGGACGTTTACATCTTCAAAAAATAAAAATAAAAATGCTGAAAGTCTCCTCACACCACGCAGCATTTCTAACCATCCTACAGTCTATAGTGCTCAGAACGTTGTTGCGGAATGAATGTATGCAAAGAGCTTCAAGTATTCCCAAAGGATAAGAAGCTGCGAATCTTTCAATGGTTCCCGAACCTAGAGATCCCAGGTTGATATGCCAAGGAAGAAAGTAACATGTAGGACTGGCATACATAATTCCGGTATAATCCTGTCTTCCATGAGTGTGTCTCAGGGTTAGTTCAAGGCACAGCCACTCTTCGTGTCACAGTCAAGCACAGCCATAATCAAAAACAGATATATATTTCATATATTTACGTTACTTGGAAAAGAGTCGTCGTCATTCCAAAGCCCGAAGCTTCGCAGCGTTTCTCTTCAACCCAGTTCCAAGAACAAGCAGCAAGAATGCCGCCCAAGAAACGTTCTGCAGCCGCTTCCACAGATCCAGTGAGCGAATCCATCGCTGCAACACGACCGCGTCGCACTCGGGCACAGGCAGCTGCGATTTTGGATGAAGACTCGGAACCCAACGATGTCGAGCCGACCGTGGCTCCAGCCAAAAAGCAGAAAACATTGGCGAAGAAAGCAGGGAGGAAGAAGAATGCGAAAGTCGAGGAAGCGGAGGCGGAGGCGGACGAGGTGGAGGCTGGGAAGGCGGAGCTTGAGGACATGCAGGCTGGGGAAGAGGCCGCCAAGCCAGCTGATGAAGGCAAGCAGGAGCCAGACAGCGTACAAGAACCGCCCAAGGTGGTCACGGGTCTCAAAAAGGGATCCGCTGTGAGTCTTCATCATGATGTTGGTCAAATTGCTTATCCACACTTGTCCGCAAGGTTGTCGACACGGGTGCGCCGGCCAATCTTCAGCAAGCATTTCACGTGCTGGAGAAGGACGGGATCATATATGGTATAGTCTTGCTTGGGTTCCGATGGCCCAACTCACCACTGCGTCAAATCCAGATGCTCTTCTAAACCAAACGGACATTACAAACAACAACAACAAGTTCTACATTATTCAAGTTCTCAAACAAGATAATGCTGAGAAATACGTTGCTTGGAATCGATGGGGTCGCGTCGGTAACAACGGAACGTCAGCCCAGCCTGAATATTCAACACCTGACGCCGCCATCCGCGAATTCGAAAAAAAGTTTAAGGATAAGGTATGTCGGTTGACTTGGAGGCTGGAGTAACGAATCATCTTTGCTTCATCATTCGGCTGTTAGACTGCCAACAACTGGTCTGAAAGAGAAAACTTTGACAAGAAACCCAAAAAATATTACCTGCTCGAGCGCGATTGGGGCGAAGATGAGAACGAAGATGCGGATGCCAACACAGACGCGAAACAAGCCACCAACGTTGGGGAGGCCAAACCCATTCCCGAATCAAAATTGGATCCCTCCGTGCAGGAGCTTGTGAAGCTTATTTTCAATTTGGAAATGATGGAAAAGGAAATGACTGAGATTGGGTACGACGCCAAGAAGATGCCTCTTGGGAAACTGACTAAAAGAACGATCGAGAAGGTGAAGAGTTCCAACTTTACATGTGATATGAACCCAAAGAAGCGCAGGGATACCTCGAACTCAAGGCAATATCGGACGAACTTGACAAGTCTATCCCAGACCGCAGGACACTGAGCCAACTCTCCAGCAACTTCTATACCATTATCCCACACGCTTTTGGAATGCGCACCCCGCCGATCATCACGACCAAACACATGCTTGCCGACAAGCTGCGCATGGTCGAAGCGCTTGGAGACATTCAGATTACACAGACACTTCTCAAGACAGTTGGAAACATGAGTATGAATCCTGTCGACAGCAAGTTTGAGAGCTTGAAGGTTGGGATGGTTCCAGTCTCGAAAGTGAGTGAGAGCTTCAAGCTTGTCGAGACGTATACAAAGAATACACACGGACATACTCATAGGCAGTACAAGTTGAAAGTGGAGGAAGTCTTTGAGGTACATTGTTTAGTCGTTTTGCTTGTGTATTGACGGGCTGCCTTCAACAGCTTGCCAAGGAAGATAAATTTGAGGATTTGGGAAGTAAGCTACATAATCGAAAGCTGTTGTGGCATGGAAGTCGTCTGACAAATTATGCGGGTATCTTGTCGCAGGGCCTGCGGTGCGTGGCGTCGATTTATAGCTTTATCTCCTCACTCACTCCTTGGTAGCATCGCGCCTCCTGAGGCCCCTGTTACAGGCTACATGTTTGGAAAAGGCGTTTATTTTGCTGATATGGTCGGTGAAATTGTATCTTTTAGTACGCCCATGGCTGAATTTTCTTGTGCAATTAGGTCTCCAAATCAGCGAACTACTGTTTTACCAACCCAAACAACAACACCGGGCTACTTTTACTTTGCGAGGTTGCTTTGGGAGACGAAAGCAAACTTGTAAGTGCCGCAGTTTCAGCGGTTGATGGGGTCATGTCTCATTTTTGCTGGTTACAAAAAGATCCAAAGCGACTACCACGCTGACGAAACCATGAAGTCACGCTCCAAACATTCTACCTGGGGCATGGGGCGTACTGTGCCTGAGTCTTCTGGTTATGTCACGCTGCCAGACGGCGTGGTGGTTCCGTGCGGTCCTGGCACGCATGCAGATGAGACTGATGAGCATGGAAAGCGGTACTTAGAGTACAATGAGTTTATTTGTTATGACTTGCGGCAAGTCCGGCTGCGATACCTCGTCAAAATGAAGTTTGAATATGGCCGTTAACATTATTGCCGTGTCATCGTTCCAATAAACTGTTTGCTTCCTCTAGTTTTATTCTTTACTCAAATTTTTACAGAGCATAAACAGAAGATACACACGCCGTAATAAGGGTCTAAGCGGAGAACAAAGCAGAACAGGACTATGGAGCTACAGAGCCAACAATACGCATGATGTTGATGTACAATGCATCGCGAAGACCCGGAATCAAATCCAAAGTCCCAACAATCGCCAAATGGTCCACATTGTCCACAGCACCCAAGTAGTTGTATGTTCCCTGCTGCGGGACGCCTGCTGGCGCTGAATTGGCCAAGTCGCTCACACTTGATGCATCCATGTCAACATTGAAGCTGTTAAAGCCAGAGTTGGGACCGCGAGAGGACGCAATTGGGACCATACCGTCATTATTGCGCCAGTATTCTTGAGTATAAGTCTGAAGGACAGGTAGCGAGCTGTTGCTGTATGTTCCAATAAGGTTGGCAAATGGGGCCAGCAAGAGATTGGTTGAGATTTCGGCAAGAGCGATTCCAAACAGGTAGTTGGTGCTGAGTCCGGCCACAGAGAAGTAGGTAGTCTTTGGGTTGTTCTGGACAAAGGAGAGGAGAGGATCTGATTGTGCTCCGACTTGGAGGTCATAGAGTGCGTTGGATTTAAATGAGTACCAATGGCTGTTGCAAACGCGTTCAAGGAAGGTGAGAAAGGACTCTCCCGGATTCTGCTTGAGACCCCAATGACCTAGTTGCATATCCCAGATCAGATTGGCGTTGTTGACGTTGTTGATTCCTACAAGGGCAGAAAAGACTGTCTTGGCAAACGGGTATAGACCATTTGTGGCGTGGAGATAGTCGGCGACAGGGGATCCTTGATGAACACCGGACAGAGTCAAGAGACTATGAACGTACGTTTCAGTCTTATTGGTCCAGAAGAGTGGGGAACAGGCAGTCTTGGCGCTGGCGCAGGCATCCATTTCAGCTTGGGAGCCGAACGTGAGTAAGTGCGTAAGCATGCGAGCCGTGGGTCCGCCCATGCTGTGACCGACTAAGTTGATCTTGATGACTGTCGTGCTACCGAGCTGGAAGTTGGCTGCAAAAGATGGCAGTGTAGCGTTGCCTGTCCAATCTTCGCCAAACCGCGCGTGTCCAAACTGAGTGCTCCGCGCAACTCCATAGTCCGTCTTTAATCCAGTCAGCTGAGCAAAGGCTTCACAGGCGCGTTCCCAATTGGAAGACAACGGTCCCATATGGGGAGAAACAACAGTGAAGCCTTGGCTGCGAGCGACGTCAAGGAGATTCTGGGTTGCACCGCCGAAGTAATTGAGGAAACCGAGCAGAGGTGCGTCTTCTCCCCAGCCGAGAATGCCATGGAGAAATACAGTTGGGTAGTTGTTGCCTCGCTCAGCCCAAAGGGATGATGGAGTTATGCCTTCAGGGACAGGTACCGCGTTCACCGCGACGGTGCAAGCGGAGAGAAGTAGGTAGGTGTCCAACTGAAATTTCATCGTGGCTTGATTGTTTAGCGGGTTCACTCCCGCGCATCGCGTTTAATACGTTTCGGAGCGACCTGGGCAATCAAGGCCTCATGACCACCACCAATCAAGAGAAGTCCGCATTGGTATGCAAACCGCCAAATTGAGTCCCGAGACTGTCAAATATCCCTGTGCACAAGTTATATACAGTATAGTGCCGCGATTTGATAGAACAAACAGGACCGCGCACACAAATCTTTTCAATCAACTGAATTGAATCAGCGCACATGGGGACAGTGTTTGTAGTCAACGCATCTCCAACTCGCGGATCACCGCGCTCGAGAAGTCCATAAACGTCATGATAACATCGGAGCTTGTCCAGCAGCTCAACCATGTACATAACCCAACCGACTGGATTGGTTCAAACAATTATCTTGGGTGGAGCCTGAAATACGGAGAAGCGGAAAACCACTCAATTTGCTCAATTTGCAGTCCGCTGAAAAATTTTGAGAATTACCGCAAGGTTCGTTTGATGACACATCAATCTACTGCTTTAAATTTGAAAAGGATAACCATTTCTTCACTTTGATCAGGCTGCATGGCGAATGATGCATGACATGGGACGCTTTTGAATGTCAGGGAGGGCAGACGACCCTGACACGAAATGATATATCACATTTAGCTTTCTAATTCACACTTGACCAATATCATCTGACGTCAAAGCCTGAAGGAGCATTCTATGAGTCCCCTGCTCCTCGTTTGGACCACTAATTATCCAAGTCTCATTTGAACGCCTTCTCAACACCGAGCTCGAACACCATCTTGTACTTCTAGCCCTTCTTGAGTGTATGTCAGGAAAGTGACTCTTTTCCTCGGTTGGGATGTTTTACGTGTCGCTTAGGCGTTTCCGTCTTCAAAAACTCTCGGGCAAATGGTTCCATCGCCTCAAGTCCGATGGTTTGTAACAAATCCATTGAACGCGCACTTTTTGGTTGTAATCAAAACAGATGGGATGATTCCCATTCTCTTCAAAAGAAAAAAAATGACGACCTGAGCTCGGACAACCAGCAATTTAATTACGTCATACATAAAAAGCGCGTCATCCCCAGAAATGTGCCTTGCCATCCTTGGCTGCTCGCGATGCCTCACGCTTGTTGCCATCTTTTACGCGATTCCGGCTCTTACCGCCCGTCTTGGCAACCACGCGCGTGGTCTTCCCCATCATACTCTTCTTGACTTTTCGCCGAATCTCTTCTTCGTCCATACGTCCACCAGCCGTGCTCGTTCGTGACGGTGTTGGACTTGCCGCGCGAAGTCTTGCGACGGTGTCACGATACGGCCGGATGGCCTTGTTTGTGTTCTCAAAGATTTCATTGTCATCGTCCGAAGCATGGGCTTGGTTGTCAGAATCGACGCGTTCTTGGAGTTCGGCCGGATCCATCACGAGGGATTCCACGCTCGCATTTAGTTTTTCCTGGTTTGAAAGTAAGCTTTGTAACGTCAAAGCACACTAAAATTTACCATGATTCCTTCCTTCAGGAAACCATCACCGTTATCCGAGTCGACAGCATATTCTTCATCTCTAGGAGCTGCCACAGAAGCCGAAGCCTTCAACACGATAGGTTCAGGTTCCTTGACACCCCCTTGGTCCTCATCCATATGCCCTCCATCCTCATCACTATCGCTCACCAGCTCCTCGTCAAAGTCATCGTCCTCATTCTCATCCTCCTCACCCTCCAACGCCGCTTCTTCCTCCAAGAATTTCTCCAACTCCTCCTGATGCTTTCTCGTGAAACCAGATGCGGCAACTTGTACATCAAGACTGAACTCGCGCTCGGCATCGCGGCTGAATTTGGGATATAGCTTGCTCTCGTAGTTGAAGCGGCGGCGAAAAAATGTGCGGATACAATCCACGTCTCGGTTGAAGTACCTGATATGGCGGATAGCACCGACAATTATGTTGAGCAATCACATACATATGGTGCTCAAAAGACTCAACTCTTCAGCGTTGCGGTGGCTCGTGCTGACCATCTGAGGGAAATCAATCAAGATAGGCTCGCCGTCCTCGCCCACCAGAATATTGAATTCGTTGAAATCGCCGTGAATAAGTCCCGCGCAAGCCAGCCGCACAATGAGATCCATTAGCTAATAATGACGTGTCCAATTGTAAGTGCGATGTTAAATGGTTTGAACGCTCGATTCGTCGCTCATAAATCTTTGCTCTGATCGCGTGTGCATTTGCGCGTGCACGTCTGAGACATTCAGGAAATGCCTTCGCGCATCAAAAACACACCTTTGAATATAGCTTCCCAGGTTCTGCCACCTCCCGAATCTGACACAATGGGAACGAATCTATCAGAGACATGACGATACAATGCCGGTTGCAGTCGTACGGAATGGGAACAGGGAACCCGTTCTCGTGCAGCACTTTCATGAAGGCAAATTCCTTCATGGCGGCCAAACGGGCCATGTATTGCCAAGAGCCCGTTTTGCGGTTGCGCAGGTAATCGCGTTTCGATTTGATCGTGCGGAAGGAGATGCGGCCAAGTCTGAAGCGACATTCACCAACGAGAACGCAACGTCAGATAAACAAACCTGTGAATTTTCAGAACGCGTTGCTCTTGCTCCTCCGTCGCGACAATGTAAATGTCCGACTCCTTTCCCACACCAATCTGGTTTCCGACAGAGTACACGCTTCCTCGCCGCGTCAAAGTCTTCAGCGCAAGATAATCGAAGCCTCCATAGGTCAATCTATATCCATCGTCTGTAGTAGAATACGTCAGCGACCTAATGCAAGTAATTAGAAGAGAAACAGCATTCCTTACATCTTGCGTTCATGGTTTTCGCCACCAGATTGTGTTTCGCCAAATGGCTGAGATACTTTTCGGTACCTCCATGTTTGAGGGCAGCAATGTGCCCAATAAGCGGCGTTGGCACGACCTCGTGGTTGCGGGATCCCATCTCGGTCTGTTTTGAAGGTGGACGGGACCGTGAGCATCACTGAACACTGTGGGGAAGGGCCAGACGGACCGCAGTGAGCACGCGGTAGTCCTCGTTGGACAGGTACCGGATCAGTTTGGCGTCCAGCTTCATAACTTTGGACAGAGAACAAAGAAAGAAAAAAATAAAAAAATCTCGCATGGATCCAGTGCGACGGAGCGATGTGCAGTACTCATGCGGAGGTGATTATTACCTACAATCTGGCTTGCTCTGCGCTTTGGCCGGGATGGGAGGGTTTCGGAAGCTCGGATTCGGCGAGGGTCAGACAGTCGGCCTGCAAGCACCCGCGCTCGCTTAGACCCTCGATGGACCCATCGTACAGAGCTCTGCAGTCAGTGAAGAGTGTTTGCCAAGCGGTTGGATCCAGTATGGAGGCACTCGCGAAGCTTCATAACACGAAAGCCCTCTCACAATCCCAACCCACGATATTAAAAAAGACTGCGGCGCCGACAACGTCATCAACCCGCGGGAACCGATTCGCTGCAAGGAGTGTGGGCACAGAATCTTGTACAAGAAGAGAACAAAAAGAAGTGAGTGTTTATCCGCCTTCCCTTTGGTGGCTAACCATATCCTTCATAGTGGTGCAGTTCGAAGCTCGCTAGTCAATAGCCTGGCATAATTCGCGTTGCCCTTTTTTTGGCGGGGTCCGGAGCAATGGGATCACATGTCAAATGTTACAGTTTTTCTGACTCTTTGAAATGGAATATCATCAAGCTGCACATGTGTGAAATATATCCAATATTCGTAGGGAGCTGAATCGTTTTGCAAGGATATCGCCGTGAACCTTGAAGTTTGAGCTGGAGGCGTGCCATGAAGCTGAGAAGGATGACCACGGTATCTATGTACGGGCATTTGCGAGGCTGGATATGGATCAAGGGCCAGATGAGCTCCATGATCTGAATAAGGAACATGGCTTTGACCAGTGACAATGTGTGGTGTCCCGTAAATTGTTGGGTTGACGATGTCGCGAACAGAGGGAGGTATTCGTGACAGCTGATGCGTCACGTGCACACTGCCTGGCTGGCCCGGTGAATTGAAAGGTGGGTTTATGACATAGGCAGGGCAAGGAATTAAATAATTTTCGGCATCCCTTTCCAAGGTGTCGCATGCACTCTTTCTGCGGTGGTAGACCAAGCCTTCCTTGTCTCAACCCGTCTCTGGATCCAGACCTCGCGACTGCATATCAGCCGTTTATCAGCCCCAACATTAATGCCCTCCGCATCCTCTCCGTTGCGCTTGCGTGAAAACTGGGAAATAGAGTTAGGCACGGGCGACCCACGCCATCCAAGCTTGTGTGACACGTTTGGGAGAGAGGGTCACAACTCACATAACACCGTGCTTAAAATGCGCATCCCAGAACCAAAAGCACGAAAACGCGTCCAACAATGATAGTTTCACCCACGCCGGCCACGTACTTCCCTCCGACGCAATCAAACTGACGGCGCGAGGGGCACTTAAACCCGCAGAAGCTCCACTTCCACTCGTACTCAGTTTACCATTTTTGCGGCGGGCAGCTAGGAGACCGGGGTCGCCGTTGATGCTGTCAGTGGCACGGAAATACCATTGCTCACCAGCTCCCACTTTGGGCTAATGAGCTGCAAGGTCCAGAACCATCGTTGGGAGGCTGCCAATTGATGCCCGTCATTTTTGGTGAGGTGCAGGCGCGTCCATGAAACGAGAGATCCCAAAACGGGTAACTTTGACCAGAACAAGATTTATAATTTAACACCACAAAACAAATGGTGTATCAGATCAGGAATGCATGATTCCGAATATTCACTCAAATGTTCAGGTGCCTCCCTAGGTGCCCCAACATATAACTCAAACACCCTTTCCCACAAACATTTGATAAGCTGGCATTCAAATGTGATGCGTCGCCAAAGTCTGTGTACATCCAGTGTTAAGCCTTTCATAAACTCGTGAAGGAACAGCGAGCCATCGAAATTGCGCGTGGATTGCGCAAGCTGGAGGCCAAAACGCGCAAAGACACATGACAAAAGGTGGGATCTTGAGAGTAATAAACTTGATGAGTATCACATCTATTGAAGTAATTTAACAATGTCCTTGAATCCTGATTCTTGCGCCCAGCGCAAAGCAATGCCGCCCTCTGCGTTCTTGTCTACTCTTGGGTCTCCGAGTAAAAGCTTGACGACATCGATATGTCCGTTTTTGGCGCTATTATTTTTTGGGGTGAGGGGATAGGAAGGAATCAGTACCGAGTTTCAAGGGAATCGGGTTGCAGATTTCAAATGCAGAGCAACCCAACTACTCCACGTTACGCCCATTAGAAATAAGAAAACAGACATATACCTATGCTTGATGGCGTAATTGTCCTCAGACTCTGGACTTGTCCTCTCGTCTGCAAGCAGCAACTCCACCACGCGCGCATGCCCTTCCCGCGCAGCCCGTTTGATTGCAAAATTGTTGCGCGCAGCGGGGTGGATTCGCCCATCTATCAAGAGCAAGCGCACCACCTCGGCATGCCCATTTTCGCAGCTCCACTTGAGTGCGGCATTGTCGCCAGGTTTCAAGACGAGCCGCGGATCGCGCAGCAGGACGCGCACACATTCTGCGTGACCGTTCTCTGCGGCGCGATTTAGAGGGCAGCGGTCCTGCGCGTTGGGGTCGACGCGCGGGTCGTTGAGCAGCAGGGAGAGGAGGGCGATGTGGCCCTCGCAGGCGGCACTCTTGAGCGCGTAGTTGTCATCGACGGCGGGATCTGAGCGCGGGTCGCGCAAGAGGACTTGAACGGTGCACGTGTGGCCCTTGTCCACGGCCCAAGTGAGTGCGGACGCGTCGCGGGACGGGTCGCAGCCAGCCAAGAGCAAGCGCGAGACAAGGCCGCTGAGACCGTGGAGAGCGGCCCAGTTGAGCAGGAGCGGGTGCGTGGTGTCGAGGCCAAAGAGGGTCCGCGCCTGGGACACGATGCGCCAGCAGAGCGCCTCCGACCCAAGTCGCGGTGGGAGCGCGAGAGGGGGCATGTCAGCTTGCGCGCTGTAGTCGAGGCATTTCTCCCTCAAAATCTGGGCGAAGAGCGCCAGTCGGTGCGCCACAGGCAGCCGAATCCACTCGGATTCATCGCCAAACTGGGACTCCACGAAGTCGTCCAGCGACTCCAGCCCCTCCGCGCGCCAGCTTGTCTCCAGCTGCAGCGCCGCAAAGCGGGCATCGAACAGCACAATCCCGCCCAGACGACTGCAGACGAGACCGAGATCGCGCACGTCGCGAGTCACGGGAACAAGGACAAGTATCTGGTGCAGCACCTCCGTTGGCAGCGTGTTCAGTCCAGGGCTCTGCATCGCCGGCCCGAGCTCGAGATGTTCGTTGTTGACAATAATCAGGGGAGAAAGGGTTTTGGGCGACGGGCAGAAATCACGGATCACCTGCAATCCTGAATTGGAAAAAGGAGAGATGGAGATCGACCAAAGGGCTTGATCGTATCGCCAGTAAGGCACGCCCTGCGTCCCCTAATTCTCCGACCTATCCAAGTCTCATATTTTATCTTATTTACATTCGAAGTGGCGAGCAATGATTGCACGGACTGTTGCAATACGGATGCTGGGCTTGGTTCAAAGGGGTCAGATGGACTGTATCAACCAGCGTTCCCCAGGTTGAGCCTCACATCCTCCCCTTCGTTTTCATTTCATTTTCATTTCTTCGCTCTGTTGAAAGCACTGATCTATGAAGGGACAGTTGACCTGAGATGTGCTGCACAAGCAGCCAATCGCATTTCGCCAAGTGCTGTCAAAAAATGCGGCATCTGTTCGTGCTCCTCGTGGTCCTTCTCGCGCTGGCAACGGCAGTTCTTGCCGGCAAGGATTACTACAAGATCCTGGGTGTAAACCGGTCAGCGCTGAAGGTGAATTCGCTTTGCGGAGGACATCCACTCCAACTCACGCAACAACCCGCCTCCAATTGAATCAAACCTTAAAAGCGCGAGATCAAGAAAGCGTACAAGGAGTTGAGCAAGAAGTACCATCCTGACAAGAACCCAGGCGACAAAGCGTCCGAGGACAAGTTCATCGAGTGCGCGCAGGCGTATGAGGTGCTCGCCGATGACGAGAAGCGCCGCATTTATGACCAGTTTGGCGAAGAGGGACTCAAAGAAGACGGCGGCGGCGGATTCCACAATCCGTTCGATATCTTTTCCCAGTTTGGCTTTGGCGGGGGCTCGCGGGGGGGTCGCCAGGAGCGCAAGGGTACCGAGGTCATAATGGATCTGCGCGTGACGCTCGAGGAGATTTTCAACGGCGAGACGGTCGAAGTATGCTTTTGATTGCTTTCATTCGCTGGGTGGTTGGGAGGCGTTGACTTCGTTCGCATCCCCCTCAAAAAAGGTCGACGTCAACAAACAAGTCATTTGCCCTATCTGCCGCGGATCCGGCGCAAAGTCAGCCAACGACGTCAAAAAATGTACCTCCTGCAACGGCCAGGGAATCAAGATTGTCAAACACCAACTCGCACCCGGAATGTGGCAGCAGATGCAAACCACCTGCGACGTCTGCGGCGGAAAGGGAAAAATAGTGAAATCTACCTGCCCGTCCTGCAAGGGCCATAAGGTGAAACGCGGCAGCCACCAAATCTCCGTCACTATAGAACGCGGTGTCCCCGACGACCACGCCATTGTATTTGAGAATGAAGGGGACGAGCATCCCGATATAACCCCAGGCGATATTCACTTTGTCGTACGGACGCAGCCGCACCCTGTCTTTCAACGGGACGGTGTGAACTTGCACATGAACATGGCCATCCCACTCAAGCAGGCGTTGCTTGGATTCCAGTTTGATGTGAAGCATTTAGACGGGAAGCCCATCAAAATCAAGCGGGATGGAGTGACGCAGCCTGGTAAAAACAAAAAGTCATTTTGATGTGCTCATGTCGCCTGAATTCTCGGCCCTTTTCCTGCTTCATAGGGTTTACGCAGATTGTGAAGGGACAGGGAATGCCCACACACATGTACCCATCAGAGCGAGGGGACTTGTTTGTCAAGTACTCCGTCACATTGCCTGAGACTTTGACAGCCAAACAAAAGAAAGCCATCGAGGACGCATTTTCTTGATTATTTTTCGGACGTATTGAGGGTGCGGAAATGGGTTGCATTTCCGCGACGCGTTTGCTTTGATGTGTATGTCTATTACTTCGTTTCCAATACAGAACAGATTGCCCCTCCCACCAACACCATTTCGCAAAGGACAACACTCCCACCCACAAAGCACCGCGCCAGGACTTCCCGTCCCATCCACGCGACCCACCGCTGCGATTCGTTTCCTCCTCACAGTCGAGAGTACATGCACACACTCATACCCACCGCATAGCTTCCAGAAAACGCGCTTTTGCGCACACTCACGCGACTCTGATCGTGCGTGCAAACAGGCACGCGTGGCAAACCTCATCCACAAGACAACGGAGTTCGAAGTAAGTGCCGGCCCATCAGGAGTCGCTTGAACCTGTGCGCCAGAAGAAGTTCCGATGTATCAGAATTGCACCAATACGTGCATGCACTCGTTTCAAGATAATGGACAGGTATTGGCTGAATTTACTTGTCATCATTCAGAGACGTGTCCATTGTGACTGACGCCAACCACAGTTGTCATTTTTTCAGCAAAACTGTCTTCACAATATCTTCAGACAATGGAAAGAAGAATGACGGAATTTTTAAAGGTGTAGTTGAGATTGCAAGGCTAAAGATGTGATGCGCGCGGGGTGGATTGTCATTGTGAGAAGCGGTCAAGAACATAGTCACACCTTCAAGCAGTGTCTACTCCATTATTGTTGAATGGTTTTCAGCATGATCCAGCAAATGTGCATTCTGGTCTTGTTGGTTGTTGTCTCTCCTGAGAAAATATTGATTTTCGTAATTCTTTATCAATTATTGGGTACATATGCTGGTTTGCGCACACATAGACCAAGCTTGGGCAATGGTGGTTTCGCTTTTCAGGTATGTATTGACAAAATGCTTTACAGCTCAAATCAATAGCATACATACTGATTCCATATTGTTCACAAAACCTTTGAACCTGAGTTGTTGAGACTCCTTTTTGAAAAGAAATGTCACCAAGTTTATCTTCACCTTCACTGAAAATTTCCCTCAATTTTCCACCAATTGATATTTTATGCTTATGGATTAGTTTTGCTATTGCCGCAGTGGAGATTGTGATAATAGAAAAACAGTAGTGTACTTTCCCATGAGGGAAGAGTGTGGGCACGACATCGGGGGGAGGATGGGCTCGTGACAAAAATACGGAAAAAAATAACGAAAACGGTCCCTGGAAACGATCTAGAGTTCACTGCGTTTGATTCGACTCGTGAAAGCTGTTTGATTGTATTGTGAATGACTAACATTCGCAGACGTAAAAACAAGAGAAGTCGGTATCGATGCAGGGATTGACGACTTCATGGCCGTCATGTTGAACAAGGCATGATGAGATTGACATGTCCTGTAAATGAGTGGGATGACCACTTCACAATTTTGGTGCATGACCCGATATATTTTTTTGTAAATGTATCAAGAAACACACAACAATTGCAAATTCCAGTTCAGCTCAGTTTCCTTCAACCCATCCTCTTTCATTCCCTCGCGCAACAAACTCACGCGCAATTCACATAGTCTACGCCGCGTCTGCTTTGCAGTTTCGGCCTTGGCAGCAATGTCTTTGCTGAATGCTTCGATGGAGCCTCGAATCCAGAGGGCAATGCGGTCGACCGCATCTCTCCTAGCGACAATTTCAGGCAATAAATCCTGGACATTCGGAATTGCCGTAACCAAATTGCTTTTGTGAGCTACTCCAAACCTGATTGACAGCAATCTTGTTAATTCGAGGCACTTAGGTGCTATTCAAGGACACTCACACAGACAGTCCACCAACATCGTAGGAATCAAGAGAAGGGGGCAAACCTCCAGGCAAATTGGTCTTGGCCCGCCCAACGTACTTTGCAGCAATGGTAGCGTCTTCGTGCGCCGCATGCGCAATGGCGAACTCGTTCCACGCACTAAACTGGCCCTGATCGTCCGTATATGGATCTTCACTTTCTAATGCGGGATCAAGATTGCTGATGGCGTTGTTGAGAAGCTTTTTGGCCGAGTCGATATCCTTGGAGGCCTCTTGGAATTTCGACAGAAGGACAACAGTCTGTTGTATGGCGAGATTCAGTTAAACCTATCCTTTTGAAATTCAAACTCTTACCTTGGCATTGGCTTCTTCAAGTCTGACGACGTGCTGCTTGAGTCGCGCCTCCTGATCCAACACTGGCACGGAGGGATCGTGAATGGAATAGAACGTTTTGTCCAAGAACGACTCAAGGCGCTGTCGCTGCTGTTGCAGTTCGCTCTGGCGACACGAAACAGCGGCTTTTTGCTCTCCAGCGGCTGTGAAGGCCTCCCTTAGTGAGGTGAGTTCCGCCGACACCATATCGGCCCTTTGTTTGTCTTCCAGCAGTTTCGCCTTAGCACCGTTGACCTGAGACTCATAATGCGCCTTTCCTTTGATCTTGGAGCCAAGTTGCTTGAAGCTGAACTGAAGGACCTGTGTAAGTGATCAAGCATGAGGTCGGGAAAGTGAACGCTTACATGCTCCAGCTTATGGAGCTCCTTAGACTCCTTTTGAATGATGTCCTGCACCATATCGAGCTGCATCTGCTCCTTCAAGAGGTTCTCTTCCAGTTGCGTAACCTTTTCCGTTTGAGTTGCAAGTTGCGACTCCACTCCGTCAAATACAGCTATATCAGACACGATGGATGCTAAAACCGAGTGAATCCAGAGGTAAGACACGACGCATATACGCAAGCTCAATCTCTGGCATCAGCCAACTCACCGAACGATGCCAAAAACGGCTTCAGTTCCGGGAGTGGGTTTGTAGGATAGGATGCAAAACTGTCTCTTTCGAATGGCTCCACGACGGGTGGTGCATACGGGGGTGGCAAGTCGACCGCTGAGTTCATCTTGGTTTGATTGATTTCGCTGACTGAAAAGTGCTTTTTTATGGGCTTTGAATGATTGAGTGATTTTAGTCATTTTGAACATCCCACGATTCGGGATAAGCAGTGGATACCCTGGCAGGTCGGTCTGCCGCAATGGACGAGGTAATTTTCGAGTCTTACACGACGGGAAGAAGGAAGCGCCGACTTTCCGTCGCCCTATCGACAATCTCGAAGGGGAAGAGCATCGAAGAACTTCTTGAAGATTCATCGTGGGTTAATCAATTTCAGGGTGGCGCTGTGGCGCTAACTCAAGAGACTCAAACGCTGATGGCCAGGGACGTGAGTCACTCTAAATCCACATGAAGTGATAAATTCAACTTGATTCTCTTCATTCTTACGCTGATAACTTGTCAAGAATAAAAAACAAAACAAACGTAAGAATGCTGTCAAAAGCCACGCAGCAATTGCAAATCATAATTCAAGCCAGACTCCTTCACTCCTTCCTTCTTCAGCCCAGCCTCCTTACCTCCTTCCCCCGTCATACCAGCATGCAAAAGACTTACGCGGAAATCAAACAAATCACGTCGCGCCTGCATCATGTTCTCACTATTTGCAGCAATGGCTTGGTTGAACGCCTCAATGGAATCGCGAATCCAGAGAGCAATGCGAATGACATTTTGCCTTGTGGCAACAATCTTTGGCAACAAATTTTGAAGATACTGGATGTTCTGGATATCCGAAAAGATGTTGTCGAAGAAAATTGAGCCGTAACTAGGCGCATGTAAAGGAATGTCAGTCAATGGAAGTGAGTTATCCTTCCACTTACGCAGACACACCCTCAAACTCAAAGAGGCCAAGAGATGGGGGCAACCCCGGCAAGATGGCCTTGGCGCGCTGAACGTGTTTCCCCGCGCGTGCCGCGTCCTGCTGAGCTTGTTGCGAGGAGGCATATTCATTCCACTCACTGTATCCATTCGAGAAATAAATATCTGTGTTGGCACTTTGCAATGCACTGTCGAGGTTATTGACGGAACTGTTGAGTAGTTGCTTGGCGGATTCGATTTCTTTCTGAGCGGCCAAGAATTCCGAACGAAGGACAGCCGACTGTTTGGAGATGATTCACAGGACGCTTTAATAGATCAGGCTTTCAATTACCTCCGCATTGGCTGCCTCCAAGTTGAAAATGTGCTGCTTGAGACGCGCCTCCCGATCCAACACTAATACGGAAGGGTCATGAATCGAATAGAAAGTCTTGTCCAGGAACGAATCAAGTTGCTGACGCCAGTTCTGCAGTTCACTTTGACGAGATGCGAGAAAGTCCCGTTCAGTGACTGCGGACGTGAGGACTTCCGTTAAGGAAGCGATTTCTGACGCCAGCTTATCAGCCTTCTGCCTATCTTCTAGCAGCTTGGCCGTTGCTCCGTTCAACTGCGACTCGTAGTGCGTCTTTCCCTTTATCTTTGCTCCGAGTTGCTTGAAGCTGAACTGATGAAGGACTGAGTGACAGAACCACTTCCTGTGAAACAAAGCCTCACATGCTCCAGCTTGTGGATGTCCTTCAACTCCTTTTCAATGCTTTTGTGCAGCAAATCCAGCTGCTTCTTATCCTGTGCAAGATTAGCTTCCATTTGCGAAACAAGGTCTGATTGGGTGGCAAGCTGCTGCTCGACACCGTCAAATGCCGCAATTTCAGACACGAGAGACGCTGGAAAGAAGGAAGTGGATACATGAGGTTAGAAGAGATCCCAGCGACTCATGTCTGCCATTATGCGTACCAAATGCCACCAAAAACGGCTTCAAGGCCGGAAGGGGCACCAGGTCGCTCCCAACCGTCGAGGCAAGACTAATCAACTCGAAGGGAAGTACTTCGGGTGGTGCATAGGGGGGCGGCAGCTCTTCTGCGGTGTTCATGATGGTTTGAGAGGTTGGTTGGATTGATTTTTGTGAGGTTCAAGCCGGACAACCCAGCCCGTTGAGCGACATGATAGAGTGATTTGATTTACTTTTGAACTTCAGTCAGAAGCAGCGCACTTTCCAATCCTTACTTTTCCAATAAATCTGTGTGCGTGTATCAAGTTGTCTTCATTGTAACTGCTTTGCTTCCTCGCTAATTGCGGCTAAGAACACCGCACTTGATAGACTCGCCAGCCTCACAGATAAAACCTTACATTCATCAATTGGTCATTGTATCCTTTTTTATTCCTTTCGTTAAAAATTCTGAAACTGAAAGGGACCCGCGCAGGTGGACGAACCACCCAGAAAGCCCGACAGGCTCATTCCTGGTCCATCTCCTCCACCATCACAGAGGCGCTTGGAAAGAGTCCCGCCTCTTTGATATTCTGCTTCCGGTCATTGAGAACCTTGCGCGGGTAACTGTTGATAACCTCAAAGTCGCTCTCCAAGTCAATAGGGCTCAAGTCGTGCGTTTCAATGAAGTCGTACAGGTCCTGCTCAAGTGAGTTTCATGTGAGGAGCTCCTTGTGTACATAGATCACGATTTACCTGAACCGTGGCCAGTGTCGCCTTGAATCGACGTACCAAGCGATCGCCTCCAGGAAGCCGAATGCCAATTTTGGCAATATCGACTGTATCAGCCACAGGTGGCTCGGCGGCAATTGTTTGCTGCAAGTGAAGCTTCCTTTGACGCTTTGCCTAAAAACGTGCCATGACGGCTCATTCAAGCATCCTGCAACCCAGCAACTCGACAACAAAAGAAAATCACCTCGCGACGATCTTCAATCTCGCGCAGCTTCCGCGCCTCCTCCTCTTTCTTTTTTGCGAGCTGTTCCCGTTCCTCCTGCGCTCTCCGAGCCTACCATGAACGATCAGCTATCCGGACACCATTGGCGAAACAGCTTCAGAACACGAACCTTCTCCTGATCCGCCCTTAGACTCGCATTGTACGCCTCTTCCTGCTGCTCCCGCAAACTGCGTTCCTGCTCCCTCCGCTCGCGGTCCTCGCGCACACTACGCAGCGCGGCTTCGACGCGGTCAAGCTGCCGCTGCAGCGTGGCTACGAGCGCGTCAGGGGCAATGAGGCCCTCCACACGGTCCACGACGACCATGCGGCTGGATCCCTGTGGGGCAATGAGGGAGAGGAAGGGGTAGCGGGTTGCGAGAAGGGTGTTGGAGACTGTATTATGGATTGGGGGATTGAGCGGAGATGTGGGGAGAAAAATGGAGGTGAGACTTAAAAGAGTCACTTACCCACAAATGCCTCTGATTCACAGATGTTGCCGCCCCAGACGAGGAAGCGCTTCTCTCGTAGAAAATTGAGCACGATTGGGCTCGCGAGTGTATCCCTATCCAATGAAGAATGGATCAGGACGCAGGTTCGAATGAATATGGATGTGACCGCGCTCACCGACAAAACGCTTCCGTATCATCGTGCTCTTCGCTATGCAAAATGACAACAAGGCATCTCAACTCACGTTTACAGATTTCGAGCGCCTATTCAGATGTGGCAAACGTGAATTGATTAAAATCCATCCTTTTCTCTCGCATCACATACATATCATTATCGCACTCTCGCAAATTTCATCCTACAAACCTGTGAGTAAGTACCCTGGAAAAAGGCGGGATGCTCGGATCCGTGTTTGGCTTCGTAATCCAACAAGAACCTCGCCGCCGTGGCTTGAGGATCTCTCTGAGAAGAAGGCGGAGCGGAAACGCGTTGATGGGACTTGAAAATCAAATTGAAAGGAAAGATGGTGGCTGGTTGGCAGTCGAGGTTACTCTGAAGCAGACTCCGAACTGCGAGAAAAGGAACGAGCGAACCAGCAAATGAAAGCAAGACCCAGACAATTTTGAATGAGAGAGTGAGTGGGTAGAATGCCATCTGGATGAGAGACTAGTGGGGATGGTCGTGATGAGGAATTCGTATCCATGACCATGCGGCTCTCGACCAAATTATACCATTGAATGAGGCTGTTGATTGCGCTGAGCTCTGGGACCGGAAGCATTTGACGTGGCGAGTGTTCCTGCGACGGATGACGTGGAGGCACCACCGCCAGTTGGGAGCAATGAATCCTGGGTGGCTGATGCAGGATACACTCTCCGATGCCTGAGCCCCTGCGAAACCACGTCATCCACATCATTTTGGTGGCCTTCGGCTGAAGCAAACACCGAATTGATAGCATTCTAAAAAGCGGAAGCAAGAAGGCACAAGTTAGTTAAAATATGTCTTAGGCCGTTCTAGGTCGCACCTCGAGACTCCAGTCGTGCGCAGAGAGCCACTCGGCGGCAGTCTCGCTGCTCGTCATTCCAGAGATGGTCTGCTCACCACCAGAGGGTTAACGAGCCTCTCCGATCCATCCCATTCCTCTTCCTACGAAAAGCTAATGCAGTACCTGGAACTCTGCCATCTTCTGCTGCTGCTCCTCCGTTAGTGATTCCATCGGTTGAGAAATGGACGTCTTTTTTTGTAATCCCCCAATTCACGCCCAAGACTGTAGTTGTCCCTCCTGTTTTTAATAAAAGTTCATTTTTATATGGTATCGTCGTTTCTTAGAGACTCCATCACGATTTCGCGAATTAAGCTCAAAGATTAGGAGAATCAAATTGAGGTTCCAAGAATCCTCAAGCCTTCCTGCCTCTGATATTCTATCACCATTGTTTTGGGCGGAAATACCTCACCATGTACCAATTCAAAATCACAACACTGTTGTGTTCATTGATGATGATTTGAATGAGAAAGTGAGGGAAAATGTTTCTGATTCTGATTCAGATGATTCAAATTAATGATAAAGTTTATTGAATTTCAAAAGCAAAACATTGTCCTTTTGTTGACTCGCATTTCAAACTTTTGCTGCAGTAAATGTGCCATATTCGCGCTGTAATTCGGAGAAGCTGGAAGGTGCGCATGCCATCCAAATAAGCACGCAAGATGTCCTGAGTAGCAATGCGGTCGTCTGCTTGAACCATGTTGCAGCGCTCCTTCTCAAGCTTCAACAGTTCGACAATTGCGAAAATCTTGCGGCCTCCTGCCTATACAAACAATAGACATATCAGCTGATATTGACAACTGGATCAAACTTACTTCTTTACAATCGTTTATCTGAGTGTGGGTGATAAGAACGTCCTCATTCCGGTAATATATCCACTACCTCCAAACACACTCTTGTTGACGACCCGATCAACACACCAGCAGTCCACGCTTAATTCGCATCCAGTAATTTCATCCACCAAAATACCATTCACATTAGCATTCAGCGACGGTGAAACTCTGGCAGAGTCCAAGAGCGATTGTCCACACACGGAGGATTATTTGGTCGACACACCACTCCCTAGCTGTTTGATTCTCCACTGACATCTCATTCCACTTCCAGTATATAGCTGCCTCCCACTCCAACAACATCTCCGGTTGACTCAAAGCATTCACCCTGACACCAGCCCCATTCCTCATAGCAAAAAACGTCGCATTGCTGTCTGCGTACACACCAGCCAACAAGTTTGCCAACAAAAATTATCCGTTGCTTCTTCGCTGAGACTGTTCGACAGACGATTGAACACCCAGGTATCTGCAATGATAGTCTGGCCAATTTTGTCGATTTTCTTTGTGGAATCCAAGCGGTCAAATGATGTCTGAATTTGACATTGAATATTAAAAAGAATTGATTGGTGAGATAAAACTTGCCATGTTCAGACCAGCTTCTGACAACAAAATGAGCTCTGCGCCTGTGCGGCAGCCGTGGTGAGTTATAGCTTTAATCCACTCCAAGTGTTCAGTTTGCTGCACTTTCGTGAGGGGAGTGCGGATTTGAGTGATATCAGCTCTGGTTGTGGATAAAGCCTCGATTGCGTAGGACTCGGAGAACAAGAGAATAGGAGACGTCTTGGGAGACTTTTTGCAACCATCCTTCATTGTGATTGAGCATACTTGCCTTGCAGAGAGCAGCTTCAATATTAAAAGTCTGACAAAGATGACCAGTGAGAGTGTTGTGGTTTGCTAGATAGCCATGACATTTGTCTTGAAGGCCAAGTTTATTAGCTGTTCCATTGGTTTTAGATTTGCTGGGACCGGCAGTGCTAGGATTGATAGTATTCCCATACAAACAAGCAACTTTGTACCTACATATATAAATCACATTTAGTATCAGCAAGTAAGAGGAAAAGTAAACATTTACCAGAATTTGAAGGCAGCTGTACTTGAGGCAGAGGCTGAAGACGACAGCGACGATACAGATTAGTGTCAACAATTGCAAGATCAACCAGACTCACATCAGTCAAAGTCAGTGGTTAGTTCAGAAATTATAGATAACTTTGAATTAATTATTATTTTGTTTCTCAGACATCGGTGTCTCAAGAGTTGACGCGAAATTTCGTTCGGGTATGCGAATTCAACATAATCCCCCGCCAACGAATTCATTCATTATGACTTCCAAACAGCAACAACAACAGAAGCCTGCAGTCTGGCAACCTCCAACAGACGGCACCTGGACATTCCAGCTCCTTGGCCCACAACAGAAAGTCGGCGCCGGGGAGCAGTGGTATCTTCGCACCGCCAACAGCATCAACGGCGATCCCGGGCTGCAGCCGGATAAGACCAAGATTGTTGCCGCGAACGCTGGGGCCGTGGATGGAAAGCCAAGCGTGCAAGTTCCTTTGAATGGTGTTTTGGGTGGTACAACCGTGAAGGGGGATCCGAATGGGACCCTTTCAGCGGCGACGGCCAGTGGTGAGTTGTTAATGTCTTCCAGTTGAAGTTGAAGGGAGAATCTGATCCGGCTCATGTTGCAGATGCGAATCCGCAACCTGCCTGGAAGCAACCCGTCATGATTGGAGGATCCATACTGGGTGTGATCCTCTTTTTTGCTTTAGCATCATTGCTCTACGTGAGTTTGGCTGTCCATT
The DNA here is from genome assembly GCA_025201725.1 of Chytriomyces sp. MP71. NCBI lineage: Eukaryota > Fungi > Chytridiomycota > Chytridiomycetes > Chytridiales > Chytriomycetaceae > Chytriomyces > Chytriomyces sp. MP71. Next base: position 82,777 of record MU614527.1, on the reverse strand, counting down.
GATATTGCAAGGAACCTGAAACTCATTCCGAGCCACGATCATGACAGACTAAACTCAAAAAACCCGACGAAGAAGAGGCGAAACCAAGGCCCGCGTCGGTTGTCGCACAATCAACCAAACTTGCGGCACCAACTGTGGAGATAAACGCGCAAAGAAACACGACCGAGCGATCACAGTCCCAATTCTCCACCACCCAATTTGACGCGTCGACTCGTGGAACGCGATCATCTCGCCAAGCCACAACAGGCACAAGGCAGGGGTACAAAGTGGAACAAGGGGGTGTCTCCCGTCCACAACCCAACGCCTCGCGAAGGCCATCCGGCACAGCCACGCAACCGACCGCAATGTATTCTCCAGCAGTTGTGCCCCAGCAGATGTACTTGCCGTATCCGCAGCAACCTCCACAGCACCAGCCACATATCCCTGTCATGTACGCTCCACAGCCCGTCATGTACTCACAGCCGGTGCAGCAACCGGCCTATTACGTGCAACAGGTGGCGATGGCTCCTTCACAGCCCATGATGCCCATAGCCCAGCCGAGACAGCCGGCATATCCAAGAAGTGACAGGGTCCCTTACGTGTGATTGTTCGTTCTCCACCTGTATCCCTGTATGTTGCATAAATTTAAAATATGAGGAAATTTTGAAAAGACGGGAAAAGAAAGGAAAGGGGCGGCTGTCCTGTTGCTGGCTTAGAAAAATTCAGCCACTCACTCAACCTGGGATGTGGCATTCACTTCTGGGAACGTCAAACGCCACCAACGCCGACAACAACAACGGCAGAGTTATTAGCGCCTCGGAGGCTGCTGTCACGCCTCCTCCGCTTGCGCAGACCGCATCTTCGTCGAGCAGCGCCACGACGGTGTCTGCGAGCGGTGAGGGCACTTCGGCCCAGCCGCTGCAGTACACCTTCAAGATCCAGATATTCCCTCACCGGTATATAACCATTTTTTAATTGGCCCTGGGTAGGTTGCTAAGACGAGGCGGGTTCATAGAGAGAATGCGCAAATCTTGGGTGCCATCCCGGGCCAGGCCACGTCACGATTCCACTTTGACCCCGTCGAGCGCGACCTTAAGCCAGGAATGGTGCTCAAGGTTGGTCGCAAGTTGGAGAAGAAGGTGAGGAAGCGGGTGTCTTTGATTTGGCCATTTTACGGGAGGCTCTCTGCTTCCACCTCGGAAGCAGAGTCAGGCTGCAAAAGGGGAAAAGATACCGAACTCTAACACTCAACTTGCTCAGACTCCCGTTGCGCCTATCGCTGCCGTTGCGCTCGATGCGAGTGAGGAAGCTCTGGCGCTGGCGGACGGTAACGCTTCCGCAAACGAAGACGCTGTTCCCGTGCTGCCAGGCTCGTATCAATCTACTTCTGGGGCTCACATGATGATGGGTGAGTTTCGTGAGAGCTCCCAAGATTGGATATTCTATGTGGCGGGACGATTTCCAACGCAGCATAACAGACGCTCACGCATCGTCCTCTGCTGCCGTGGCAACCGCAACCACAACTGGCGCTTCATCATCCGCCGTAAATGTTGAACAGCATGAAAAACCAGGGCAGCCGCAGATTGATTTCATTGCCTTCAAGTCGAAGGTGGTCTCTCGCGCTCACGCAGAGCTTTGGGTCTCTGAAGAGGGCAAGGTACTTAATACTCACATTCACCTGATTGATTGATAGAGCTGGGCTCTGTTTCGAGTTTTTGGACTTGACCGCGCGTTCAGCACATGTCTCATTAAGCCTGAACCACTCAACGTATACCCAGGTCATGTTCAAAGACGTCGGTTCCTCCTCTGGCACTTGGGTCAACCGCCACCGTCTCTCTCCCTCGGGGAAAGAAAGCCGTGCCTACTCCATCAAGAGTGGAGACGTGATTCAGCTTGGTATGGATTATCAGGGAAGACAGGAGGACATGTACAAGAGCGTCGTCATGAAGATATTCGTTACCATTAGGAGTAAAGATCCACCTAAGCCGAATCCGCAGAGGTATGGTTCACTTGATTGCAAAGATCATAAAAGCTGAACTGCGTGTTCAAAACAGACTGAAACACGCCCTTCGCGCCCTCCTAAGCGCCATGAATCCCACCTCCCAAACTATCGACGCAACCTCCTGCACAGACTGCTGTATCTGCCTCTCACCCCTCTCCCCGCTACAAACGCTCTTCCTCGCACCCTGTAGCCACTGTTTCCACTTCCGCTGCGTCATGCCTCTGCTTGGTAGCAGCGTCATGTTCCAGTGCCCGCTCTGCCGGCAGGTAGCCAACTTGGAGAAGGGTGTGGGTGAGGACGAGGAGAGCTTGTATGATGGTGAGCCGGGACAGGGTGCGGCCGGAGAGGCGAGCTTGGAGGAGTGGCTTGGCGTGCTGAGGATTGAAGGCGGGCAGCAGCAGCTACAGCAGCAGCAAGGAAGCACCTCAGGATCAGGAGGTGAAGAGTCACACGGGGACGGGGTAGCAGAGGCCGAAGTGTTGGCAGGGTTGCAGAATGTATTGGATCGGATCTTGCCCGAACTTGAATCTTCACGTAGGGAGGATGTTCTTGAGCTGTTCAAAAAAGTGCTCGAGGCTAAGAAAGGGGACAATTGATGGCGTCCCGTTGTGTGGCGGTGCAGGAGTTGACTGTATGTATTGAGTTGAGGGATGTGATTATGTGGTTTTGGTGTCTGTTTTCATTTCCTTTTCTCCCCATTCCTTTATAAACCAAATGTTATGAACGAATTGATGATAAGCCTTCAAATCAAGCAAGAGCGGGGTGCGGGAGTTCGCCAGGAAGTCACATGGAGATAAGACAGAAGCGTGGAGGCTGAAGAGTGGAAAGGGAACGATGAGATTTAGGAAGGAAGTAAGTGAGGGTATTTATTCATGTTAACACCGAAGGGAGTCGGTAGGAACGTTTATGTGCCCGACATGGCCTCTTCAGTGCAAGTATTTTGACTCTCCCGAACTTGGAAATTGGTAAATCCTCGACTTACTTCCGGGCTTTCGTTCCTTCCATTTATTTTGTCCTTCCATAACAAGTCCATAACAACCAAGTGAAACTCACACCTGCGATGTCACCATTTTCACAGGCCTCCGTCCAACCCGCTGCGCCTCGCCCACTTTCCGCATCAAAGTCGTCACCAAATGAATGATCATAAAAATCACATACTCCTCCGCAAATACACTATTCCATAAGGTCACCAAGGAGGGATTCCCGCCCGTAAAGACACATAGCACGTAGACAACCTGCACCAGACAGGTCACCACCGACAAAAAGCCTTGATCCCGAATGATTTGAAGGAGCCAGTTGCGTCCAGCCTCGGCAGCGCCTTGGGCGATGGTACTTTCCTTGCTGCTGGAGTACGCGCTGATATCGCGGTATCCTTGGACGACGGGGTATAGGAAGAGTATCGACAGGACGAGCGCATAGACGAGCTCGGCGATTCGGTTGGCAAGATTGATGTCCGGGTTGAGGACGGAGGTGCAGACTTGGTTAGGTCCGCGTGCCCAGGTGATGCTGCAGACACCAAGGATCGCTGTCGCGGCGCGCAAGAAAAACGCGAAGGCGATGATGTAGAAGGTTCCCGAGATACTCTTAGAGTAGGAGACACTGACTTTGTATGTCAAGTCTGCCAGAAAGAGAGAGTAGATCATTGATTCCACGCAAGTGGCCGAGTATATCATTTTGACGCGAAAGTAGCAGTCAGGTAGAAGATACAAATCGTATAGCGCTGAAAAGACGTTTCTGGCCATCAAAAGAAGTGCGAGTGCGAGTGCAGTCGCGACGGTGCGCTTTGGAAAGAGGCGGTGCACAAAAGGGATGACAACAAGCAAAAGTGCCGCGACACCTACCTGAACGCCGCCTAAAAAATTTTTGAGAACGTTTGAGGCAGAGTAGCCGTAAGACACTCCCACCGCTAGCGCTGCCGTTACAGTTGGAGTCCCAGTGGGACCTTCAGTGGGAGTTGTGAGGGTCGTCATTAACGGTAAATCTGTTGCGAAGTATTCCAATGATCACGGAGAAACAAAGGACGATCAAGATAAACTTTCCGACAGTTTCTTCACATCAAACTCCCACCAGCGATCCGACTATTTTCACAACCGTCCCGTGTCGCGTATGCGGGGATGCCCGCACCTTGCGCATCACCGTCGCAATCAAATGAATACTCATGAAAAGCACATACTGCCCCGAAAAAAAACTATTCCACACACTCACAAGTGAAGGATCCGCACCCGTGAACACGCACAGGACGTAGACCACCTGCACCAAAAATGTAACCACATTCAGAAACCCCTGATCTCGGATAACCTGGCCTAGCCAAGTACGGCCCGCTTCCACGCCGCGTCCCACGTTAACGAACTCGCTTGTGCTCGAGTACTGGCTGATGTCGTGGTATCCCCTAATGATGGGATAGAGAAAGAGCACGGAGAGAACGAGGTAGAAAGCGAGCTCGACGAGTTTGTCGATGAGATTGATTGCCGGGTTCAAAACGGAAGCGCAAACTTGGTTGGTCCCTCGCTTCCAGGTGAAGCTGAAGACGACATAGACGATGCTTGCAATACGTCCACAAAATGTGACAATTATGATATATAAAGATCTTGGGATGCTTGTAGGATAGGATTGGCTTACTTTGTAAGTCAAGTCGCTCAGAAAGAAGGAATACGCCGTGATTTCAACGCAATAGATTGAATAGATTATTTTTACACGAAGGAAGCAGTCCGGTAGTAGAAGAAGGTCGTAAACGAAGGATAAGAGATTTCTAGCTATAGGAAGGAGGGATAACGCAAGTGCAGTCGCGATCGTGGGCTTGGGAAAGAGACGATGAACAAATAGAATCAATACAAATAGAAGGGCCGCGAAACCCATCTGGAGGCCTCCAAATAAAGTTTTGAGCAGGTTGGAGGAATTGTAACCATAAGCTTCGCTTGTCGGTGCTACTACCATTGTAGTCCCGGTGGGAGTTGGAGAAAGGGTAGTTGGCCAAGACATGAAGGAATGTAAATCTTTTTCAGAGTTGCCTCAATGCATTGTGTTGGCAATTTTTGGGCTAAAATTTTTAATTCAACAATTAGACTGTCGGTCCTTTTACAACGGTCGCATGCGGCATCCGATGCGCCTCGCCAACTTTCCGCATGACCGTTGTAATCAAATGAATACTCAAAAAGAATAGATACTCTCCCGCGAATATGCCGTTCCACAAGCTCACGAGGGACGGGTCTCCACCCGTGAATACACAAAGGACATAGACAATCTGCACCAAACACGTGACCACGCTCAGGAACCCCTGATCTCGAATGACCTGGAGGAGCCAGCTGCGTCCAGCATCGACAGCGCCTCTGGCAGAGGCACCCTCTGTATTACTCGAATACCGGGTAATGTCGCGGTACCCCAGAACAACAGGGTAGAGGAAGAGCGTTGACAGAATGAGGGAGAAGCAGAGTTCCACGAATTTATCAACGAGATTGATTTGTGGGTTCAAAACAGACGAGCAGACCAAGTTGAGACCTCTCTTCCAAGTGAAACTGTATACAATGAAAATCGCACTTGCAACGCGGATACATAATACAAAGACGATAATGTAAAATGTTCCCGGGATAGTTTTGGAGTAAGATTGACTGACTCTGTAAGTCAAGTCACCAAGAAACAGTGAGTAAGCAATGGTTACAACACAAAAGGAGGAATAGATCAATTTCACACGAAAGTAGCAGTCTTGCATCAACAAAATGTCGTATGAAATTGAAACAAGCTCCATTGCAATTGTGATCAGAGCGATTAAGATCGTGATTGCAATGGCAGACTTTGCAAAGAGACGGCGCACGAAGAGGGCCAAAATAAACAACAGGATCGCGACTCCCATCTGCAAGCCTCGAAAGAAATTTGTGAGAACATTCGACAAGTTGTAATTGAGCGCCTCCGGTTCTGCACCCGCTGTAGTTGCAGTTCCATTGGATGTGGCACTTGCAGACATGAAGGAATGTAAATCTCTTGTCGTTGCGTATTCAACATTTTTGTTCACTTTTTGGATCAGGGTGGCTTCACAGGATCGAGAAGTGTTAATTATGAAGGAGGAAGCAGTATGCGGCATTTCGATTACTTGAATTCTGATCATGCCCAGCCACCTCCTGCCCACGGACCACCCTCTCTACGCTGGGACGTCCGCGTCAATCGGCATTCGCATCGCGGGGAGCGCTCGAAATACGGCGGAATACCCGTTCACCAAGACGTGTTCGCGGTGCCGCAGCTACGTTGCCTCTGTCCCCGGACATCGGTACTCTGTGCATTTAGAGCTACGCAACCCAAACTCGCTGCCACCTTCGCTGTTCACCTTCTCAGATGGGAGCGTGGTTCCAGTCGCGGAAGTGCGCATCGACGGCCGCTTTGCATTGGCGAGTTACCTTTTGCCGAGCGGCGCAACGGAGCTCGGATCTGTCGCGCAAGGAAGCGTACAGCGAAGTCTCGTCTTTGCAAAGCCGCGCTTCGTTGAAGAAGGTGGCTTACAGGGAAGCGATGCCGACGCGGTCGGCAAGATCGAGGTCGCAATCTGGTTGGCGGTTGTCGGATCGGTCGGTGAGAATGCCGGCAGTGGGGATGCTGAGGCCGCGAGTATTGTGAGTTGGTGGATGCAATTTCCCAGTCATCAACAAGCTTTCTGATCAACTCACCTTGAAAGAATGAACGCGCAAAAAAGGGGGCCCTCATCTCAGCTTTAACAAAGTATGAATCTCACTCTTGTCAATTGTATCCATATGTTCATCTCATATCTTGGTGTCCGCTTTCACAGATTCTCGGAGCCAGCACCGACAACCATCATTAGCAAACAACAAACGCGCCTCAGCGTGGATCCTATCCTCACCCACACCTTCCATTACAAAAACAAGGAATTCCTGGAACTAGATGGTATCATTCCTCAATCTGAAACTCACACAACTCGCGGCACTGCGGCAAGTATTCGGTCTGAACGGCCCTTAGAATTGACACCTGCTACTTGCTCCATTATTTCTTCCGATCATACCCCTCCAGTGACATATGGTAGTCGCAGTAACAGTAATGTGAAACTGAAGGGAAACGACAACAAGGGCGAATCCGACGACGCAATTGTGTTTATGGGTATCAAGCCCATCAAGAAGCGGTCCATTGAAGTGATTGACCTGACAGGGAGTGATGATGAGGATATTGCGGACCAGTGGCTTCCACTGTGGTTTGCAAAGCACTTTAAGCAAGAACCGCGTCTGCATGCACCACAGCAGTCTGCAACTCTATGAAGACGGGAAGATTCAGTTTGCTCTGCAAGTAAATAAGAATGGGAAACACATCTTTCTTTCCTGCTGTTGATTAAAATGGTCCTCCTCTACGCAGACAGTCAAGTGTGCGCATTCGTGCGCGTGGCCGGAAATGCGCAGCGGGAGTACCCAGTTCGTGGCAGCGACAGCTTCGCGAACCGATTTGTGGAGGCTCCCGTTGGAGCATCGTGCGAGATTGTCGTTGATGTCCACAACCACTCCAACCACGACTCCAAATCCTACGGGGATGCCTGGCCGCGACAACACAGACGTGCAGCTATTGCTCCAGATTAAGATCGATGGAATCTGCGTCAAAACGGCCACGATGCCACGAAAAGGCCGTGTTGTGGTCGCTGGCGCGTGTCCCAGGCCACATCTCACACACGGACAGAACCCTGATCTTTGGGAAATCAGTCTGGAGCGAAGACCTCGAAATAGGCACAATCAATATTCGGATAAGGCTTGCCTCCATCGACCACTCAAGGCTCCCACTACATTACTGCATCAATTCTCCGATGAGATTGCCCTCAACCCCGCTAAAATCAACGAACGTGTCAAGCGCTTCCTCTCGCACTACGGCACATCCATCCTCTACATGGGCGGCGGCACACGCGACGTTCCACTATCGGTCACGTGAGTTGTTGGAGGTCGAGGACGTTATTCCGCGGCCACCCCCCCGACTGCAACCTTTGGGTCTTCTGGATTGAACCCCAACTAGCAATCAAGCAAGAATGTCAATGGGACGATGTGGTGGACGTTTTTCGGCTTTGAGTTCCGGCAAGATGAAGGATTCACCAGTTGCTGAACTCGATAACTTCGATGACGATGTTGTTTGTCTTGGCATTGTTTTAAGGCCAAGCAAGTGGGCGGAAGTTGTCGATTTGACCAAGGATTGAGTTGGTTTGACATGTGCATTTTTAAGATCGGTGGTTTAAGCGCATTTTTACGATTAAGGGTTAAGACAAACTTGTTATGCACTCTGCTTCTATATCCTTGGAGTAAAAAATATCTTTTATATCCAGACACGCACCCCTGGCTCAGACCAACATCATCCCGCCCGGCACAATAATGTGATCCAAAGGCATCTATCGCAAATGGCCGCAGCATTGAATGCCTCGGTGATGCTGGGCGTCCTCCTCCAGGAAATGCCGTGGTGCCAGCAGAACCAAATCCTGAGTGTAAGTAAATCCACCTGTCGCTGCAACCCGGATAAGACCCCTAAGAAACGCCCTCTTTTTCAGATATTTGGCATTGACCAATCCTCCCTGAAAGCGGTCACTACGCTCACAGCGGCGCTCGCAAGCGCATGCACTAGTGTGACAGCTATTCAAGCTGGAGCGATCATGAACGGCCTTCACGCAAAGTGCAACGCGGCAACTTACGCACTCGCGCAAGAGTTTGTACGATTCTCTTTTCCTTTCTTACCGCGCGACGGAGTCTCAGACTTGTATGACAGATGGACGCTTGCGCCCCGCTCGCATTCGCAGCAGGAACTGTGACTCCCGCCTCTGCCGAAGCCGCACGGTCATCGAAATCCAACCTGTCCACCACCAGAAGGACAACGCGTCGGAGAAAGACTGGCAAAAAAACGACCAGAAAAGTCTCAGTGCATTCGTCAAAGGCCTCGATGCATTCACGTTCAACTTCATCAGGATCCCGTCATACGACCGAAACGTCATTAAGCACAAAGACAAGGCGTCGATCAGCTCGCATGACGACAACCAAGAGCCGCAAAGCAAAAGCCAGTCACACAACGACGACAAGCCGCAAAATCAAAACCACACATCGACACACCACTACCACCACAAAGTCAGTAACTTCAGTATCATCTACTGCCACGCAGCTTTCTTCTCCAAACTCAACATTTCGCCGTCTGACTTCAGCCACCACAAAATCTCCCATGACAGTTCCGCCTTCTAAAACCTCAACATCCACAACCACAACCACAACAGACAATTTATTAACTCCATCTTGGACACTCGGAAACGGCGTCAACTCCTGGTTCCTACACACCCAACCATTGGCCACTCGCGCAAAAATCCTCAGCGCCCTTCAGAAAGCTAACTTCACCACAATCCGCATCTTCATCCGCGAAATCGCGCAAGCCGGCTTTGTGGACTACGTCAGCGGCCTTGACAACAGCCCCATCCCCGACGTCGAGAACAAGGACGGAAGTGGCTACAATGACGCCGTTCTCCTCCTCGTGGACGAGCTCATGGCCCAAGTCCCGCGCTACGGCCTCAAGCTCGTCCTCAGCCTGCACGACCGGTGGTATCTCGGCTCGTGGGAGGGCGGCGACGTTTACGCGGCGCAGTATGGGGTTGTGGATGGGAGCGACACGCAGACGCGGTTCTACACGGAACCGGGAGGGGTTGCCGGGTCGCGGCTAGATGCGCGGTTGCGTCACATCCTGGGGCATAGGAATGCGTTGATGGGGAACCGCACGTGGGGTGAAATTGGCGACGCCGTGTGGGCGATTGAGGCGGAGAATGAGGCGATGGGATCTGTTGCCGGGGTGAGTGAGGATGCGGCCGGAGTGTGGCAGTGCGGACGCGCGGAGGTGATTCGCGGGATGGTGCCAAAGGAGAGTGGAGTGCTTGTGGCCACGGGGGGTGCGCAGAGGATTGCGCAGAGTGTGTATGAGGAGTTTTTCAAGTGTCCTTTCTTGGATGTGATTTCCATTCACGATTATGAGCGGCCGACGGACAATTCGCTCTTCGACGCGGCCATTGCGTTGGGAAAACAGTATGGAAAGCAACTGATTGTGGAGGAGTTTAGCTGTGATGCGAAGCAGGAAGGATCAAGGGAGGCAAGGGCAAACTGCAATCGGAAATCCATTCAACGATATACATCTTTGGGGCTGCCATGGATGTACTGGAGTGTTGTTGGACTGTCGAATGATTATCGAGAGGTTTTTACCGATGATCCAACATGGGCGTATTTTGTGAGTGATAATGCTTAATTCCTTCTTTCTTGCTCACTACCCTCATTATGCGAACACTCCATTAAATCGTCGGTTTCTATGTCTGAGAAAAGGAAAGGAAGAAGGCAGTCGTTATCACTGCTTATCCCCCAACCGTGTCTGTTGAACGAGGGCAGGGGGGGTACAGCCCAGGCATAGTACACTGGAGGCGTGAGGATGAAATTGTAGTTCCAGCCATCATCGCCAATTACTGACGACATGGACTGAAGTCCGACGGAGAGGCTCCCCTCAATGCGTCGGAACAAGGTAAGGTAGGGTAACGAAGCCCTGCTTGGATATCGTGTTGGTAGCAGTTGTGTTGATGCTAAGCGCTGGGAAAACATCTCAACGGCGGAGCAAACAAGGTGCCAGTGTCTTGACTTTGTCTTGAGAACTCAGATTTCATTACTTGCTCACGTATAATGAAGTTGGTCATGGTGTGAGATGCAGAACCATTCCCTTTGCACTCTAAGTAAAGGCGAGGAGGAGAAACATGGACTGTGAATAGTAACGCCACGAATATTCCTTCTGATCTGAGGTGATGCTCTTTTCTTTCGTTTCGATATAAAAAAATCTGGGAACCCTAATTCAAAAGTCAGCACAGGGGAGGCAGGAACTGACAAAGGTAAAGCGACAAAGTATTGTTTCTTATTCATAAATTTATGAAACGACAACTAGAAAACGATTATTCATGCAGCTTTGCCAGCGACGCAAGATGAGAACGACGCGCAACCGGTGGCGCGATCCCCAACGCCTGCCGGCGGGATGTGGAAGCTACGTCAAAGTATGGCTTCTCGCCAACCGAGGCTGATCTCTCACCAAGCCTCACGAACTCATCCGCGTCGTAATCATAAGTTGCAGAATGGAATGACGACCTAACCAAAGCGGTTCAGACCGTCCTGCAAAAAAATTCAGAATAAGAGAGGTCAAACCTGTTGTCCCACACTGCCACATCATGCTTGTTCCATTTGAAGCGAACTTGCAAGTCATGGTTCTGGATGGTCAGGTCTGCAAGATGCTTCAACAACCAATCCGATTCGTCCTTGCTCAACTCATTGATGCGCTTCGTGAACTCGCTATTAGCAAACACTCCCTTCCATCCCGTGACTGGATTGGTGCGCACAAGGGGATGCACGGCCGTCAGGTGTGTGCCTACATTTTCCGGGTTCCCGCGTGGGCCTGGGTTGATGTTGGTGAGTCCGCGCGCTTGCAGGTTCAGGAACCCGTCGCCGCTATGTGTTGCAGTCAAACCCTCCAGAAAGCGTTGGAATGCCGGGCTTAGGCGATCGTAGACTTCGTAGGCACTTGCCCAGAGGGTGTCGCCGCCTTCCGGTGGCACTTCGCGGAGGCGGAGGACGGCGTAGTCGGAGGGAAAATTTTCAAACGTGATGCTAGTTTGTTTGGGTGGGGTTCAACGATGCGGGGGATCGATATAGTCATGATTAAACTCACTCTGAGTGCCAATAAGTTCGGTGCAACTCGGACGTGTTCAGTGCAAGCAAGGTGCCCAACTTCTTGTCCAATTCAGAGGATATCGCGTAATTCTTGTCCCCAAACTCGGAAGACTCGTCACTGATTGGGTGAGAATGAAGACTCGATTCTGAAGGCTTTCCCGCAGCCCTTCCCAAACGATCGGCAAGCTCCTTTTGCTCGTCAAAGGTGAGGTCTTGGTTGCGGAAGAAAGCCACGTTGCGCTCCGCAACCAGGACGGCCAAGTCTTGAATGAGTTCATCCGTGTTGGGAGATCTGAGAATGTCGCGAATCTGGACTCTGCAGAGCGGAGGACGGGAAGGGCTGAGAAACAAGCGGAGCGTATTGGGAGAAAGAAACCAAGGCTACCCGGTCTCAAACTCGGTCCCAATGTGAGGGTTGACCTTCCAGCTCCTGAACTTGGCGTCGAGGCTATGGTTTCTCTGGAGAGGCTTGCGCTGGAGTGCCTCGCGTTGAAGGCAAATGGCCTTTGTGGCGTCGGTGTTTTGGTGGACGGTCATGATTTCAAAGGGGCAGTGCTTTGCTGATGGCGTCATGGCTCGCGCGATGCGATGGTGAGGTAACCCCTGAACAGGGTTGACCATGACTACACCATTCACAGGTCCTTTTTAATGCCTTTATTTGACTCTTACTTGTTCAGTTTTGCCAATGATCCAAAGTCAGCGCGGCGCTCAAGGATGGTTCCAAAGCACGGCTTCTCGCCTGCAGGAGCCACACCCCTCCGAATTCATCTGCAACAAAATCATAACAAATGAAAGGAAGACCAACAAAACCAGGATTTGCACTCCTGAAAGGGAATCAAACGTGGATGGTGTAACTATTTTCACGCAATCCCACATCTCCATTTGAAGCGAACCTGAAAACCATGGTTTTGGATGTTCATGTCCGCGAGATGGTCAATTACCAATTTTGATAAATTCTTATTCAAATCGTTGGTACAGTTCGTTTGAAACCGGCGAAGACTCTCTTCCAACCTTTGACTGGATTGGTGCGCACGTGAGGATGCATGGCCCATCAGGTGTTCCTTGGCCCGTTTCTTGAGGTCCACGAAGCGCTTCCAAATCGACGTCTCCAAACTCTTTTTCATAGTCTTTTTCTTTGCTTTCACGTCCGGAGTCGCAGCGGCTGCACCAGCAACAACTATAGTTTCTTCCCTCCTTCTCTTGGCCTCCTGTATCTTGTGTTCTGCTCCTTTCTCGCCTGTTTTCTGCGCTGCTCCGTGGGACGATCATCCATTTTACAGAACGCTTCAAGCCGCTCTTTCTGCCTGGACCAGGGCAACGAACCGCCACTCATCCTCCCAGTGCAGATTCGAGCCATCTTTCCCTTAAACTTGATATAAAAAACCAATCTCGTAGGAGCGCTCCGCGTCCGATCCTACATGATCGAGTAAGCATACACCAGAATGGTAGGAACCTAAAGAAAGGCGGGGACCTCTATAGCTCAATTAAAGTCATCAATCTTGTCGACAGTGATGAATCCACCCCACAGTTCCCTGAAGACGGCGTCCCAGCTTTGTTCCAGGGGCATTCGGGACCGAATCGATCCCAGTCTCATCGTCGAAGCCTGCAACGGTGCCCACGAATCCCGGCTCGTGGTATCGCGCACGTCTGTCTGGGTCAGGTGTTTATGCAAGCTTTGAAGCAGCTCGGAAGGTGTGGTTAAGAGAGTACCCTTCAAAACTTGGTGCCAGCGCCCAATACAGCAGATGCGGCGGCCTTGTCCGCGTCGGAGCCGACATGCAGCAACTTGCCTGGACGGTATCTGAGACAGTACGTGGATTAGCATGGATTGGCATGGATTGGGTTACTTCCGCGTGGCCCTGTCAGAACAGAGCCGCCCTTACGCGCCTGGCCGGACTCGCGTCTCGGGAAACCCCGACTCCGGCATACTGGTCGCTTGGGCCAGATCATCTTTCTTGTCCGATTGCCACCTTCCTTCTCTCTTCTCTTCTATAAGGTATAATAAATGAATGAAAAAAAATGTGAGAAGGGAAAGGACAAACGATCTCTACACAAATAACGCCGCAACGACAACCCCGATCAAACATGACACCCTCAGGCCTTCAGCGCCAGCCTTGTTTAAGTTGTTTGGCTTTGGCGAAGTAACAGGCGTGGGTGCAACATAGGATGCGCTCGTGCGAGACGCGGCGGGAACGCTGGACGCACTCGAAGCCACGTGAGACGCGGAGGATGCAGTTAACGTGCTGGAGATCACACTTGAGGCAGACGAGCTCAATCAAATTTGTGGAATGATTCAAGCGGGTTCATGGCGATCTCTTGATTTATGAGGGCTTCCAATGATTTAATCTAAAATTTGACCAAAATCTCCACGATCAATCTCCCTATACTTCACATGGGAGCCTGAATGAGAGTGTGTTGTGCTCTCTGCGGTCTTCTAGCTCGAAATGTGACGAAGAAGCTGGCCACCCCAAAACCACCTCGTGTGGAATGCGGGTGCTAGCCTCAGAAGCGATCATCGTGGCGTCACTTGTGAGGATAGCGACCTGGTGATTGCAAGGGTTGACGGCCCGAAACTACGTTGCCTGAAATTGCGTCCCACCAACTGCTTCTTAATCACCATTATTTTGAACAAATTGTAATTCTCTTTGCTGGGAGTTTTGCTAAATAAAGTCACCATCGCCTAGGACAGCAAAGCGTCAACCGAATTGGCCACCCAGATGCAGTGGTTCCCGCACTTTCCAATGGCACTGTACCAGTGTTCCGCTTCCAGAACTTTCCGTGATCGTGCTTGCTCTCTTATCTCGACCTATCCGTATCTCCTTCAAATGGGCCAGGCCTCATCATCACAGAAGTCCTCCAAAGTAGATATGGTAAAGTTTGATGAAGTTACAAGGAGGCAAATGGCGCATCATAAAGTCGAGGCGACAAAGCGCGATCCAAAGTACGCTCTTCGATGTGAGCACTTTTTGGTGTATATGCAACCGCGGAAATGTTATTACGAACCTTTTAGCTCGCACAAAGATTCAAATTGATGGAGGGCCGGCAGAGGTATTATTTTTGTCCCCACCGCGCCCCACACTTGTCAAATTTTTTAATGCTTCCCACTTACATATCTTGCTGTTACGCACTTTGACAAAGCGTCGTGTCTCAGAACCTGCAAATTTAAACGGTGTATTGATTCCAAAGACCACGCAAGGGCCAGCAACAGTCAATCGTCCAGATACGGTTTCAAATCTACACGAAACTACTCAAGATTACATCGGTCAACTTGAACTGACGATGAAAGTGGATCCACATCGGAAAGATCAACGGAGACGTATAACTGGTCACGAAGTCGAAAAATCAACTGTATGCATCGAATCAAAAGAGATTGAAGCGACACCAGTCATAGACGAAACGCATGATCTGCAGCGAGACCTTCGCACAAGTGTTGTACAAGATCTTTGTCGGCCTGCAAAAGTAATGTCCGCGGGAATGTCCCCCAAAGCTGCGTGCGTCTCGTCCGTCGCTCCGAACGGCTCGAATACTAAGACGCGCAAAAATAACATTCAATGCGCGGAGAGCGTTGTGGATTACGTAAGCTTCACTCATTTCGATTCCAATTTGTTCCTCAATTATCGATTCCAGAGCGACCCAAATGCCTTCTCCATCAAGGGACTTCCTCTCGACCACATCCTCAAACTCATTACTTCCTGGGGAGGTGCGCGCAAACTTAAAAACAAAACAACAGCTCAAGTGAATGCAGAGTTCCTCCAACCCCTCACAAAATCTACGGGTCTCTCACTTTGTGCGCAATACATAACGTCAGATGACCCAAGCCTCAAGTATGTAAGCAAGGATGCGAAATTCTTCATATCCCACGCATGGAGCTTCCAATTTCTGGACGTGATGGATGCTCTCATAACTTTCTTCAAAGAAAATCGTCTGGCCATGTCAGAGATTGTCTGGCTCGACCTTTTTTCCAACTCGCAGTGGAACACAGCAAGCAAGCCTTTCGAATGGTGGCAAAACACCTTCATGAACGCGGTGAAAAGAATCGGAAACGTCGTTCTGATTCTGGAACCGTGGTCGGCTCCATTGCCTTTGACACGCGCATGGTGCATCTTTGAAATCTATGCTTGCGTCGCGACGAGGAGTCTCTTCCACGTCGCCATGACACCAAAACAACGGGACAAATTCATGACGACGTTGCGTAACGAACCCGATCGATTCCACGGTATCTTGGCAAACACGAGCTGCGAGAGGAGCGAGGCTTTTAAACCCAGTGATAAGGAGTCCATCTTTTCAGTGATTCGCGCGACAATTGGATTTACGAAGTTGGATCAGATGGTTTTTTCAACGTTCGCAAATTGGACGGAGGAGCAGATGAAGCAGCGAATTGCTGACACTGCTCGCAACGAGATTGAGTCAACTGATTGGCAGTGCGCGCTAGCAGGTTTCTACAAACTACAGGGGAAACTTTACCAAGCCGAAGTTATATATCGCCGTTGCCTTGAAATGCACACTTACATTTTTGGGGAGAAGCATGAAGACACCCTGGTCACCCTTAACGATCTCGCGACCTTACTATTCTCTGCCGGAAAATTTCAAGATGCGGAGCCCCTGTATGCTAGATGCCTGGACATTCAAAAGGAGCATCTGGGCCACAGTCATCCTTACACAATCGGGACAATCAGCAATCTAGCAGGGCTCTTTATTTCACAGCGCCGTTATTCAGAGGCAGAGCTGCTGTATCATTCCATTCTTGAAGTGGCGGAAAAGGAGTTTGGAGCTGAGGATCCTATCACTCTTGCTGCCGAAGGAAATTTGGCGTATTTATACGTCCAACTGGGTCGCTTACAAGAGGCGGAAACTATTTTTGTCAAATGTATAGCTTCAAATGCAAAGAAACACGGCATCGATCACCCGTATACCCTTGGCGTGATGTGCAGTCTCGCCGACCTATTTCAGAAGCAAAACCGACACAAAGCAGCCGTTGATCTGTACTCAGAATGCCTGTCAGGTTATTCGCGCGTCCTTGGAAATGAGCATCCAACAACAGTAGCGATAAAACATGTTATCACCAAAACGCAGTGAGACCGCCAGTTCTTTGTATTATTCAAAAAAACGTATTCAAGATACATAAAATGCGAGCGGAACTTCCCCACTCATTTTCCTGAGGAGTCCAATAAATTACATGTCCATCGCCACATCCGCTGCATCAGCTGAACCTCCCATCGCATCGACAGCGTCCACTGGTTGATTCAACAAAACGGAAGTGTCAATGGAGCCAAAGGATGGTTTGAAGGGTAAAGCCATCTTGCCTTGTTGCTGTTCGAGCGTATGCTGCTCCGCCATTTCTTCGTTCGTGTCCCTGAATGGGAGTTCGTCAACAACAGCACACCAATAAAACTTCTCGTGAAGCGAACTACCAGGGAACGTTGAATCGCGTCACGCGCGGCTTGTCAGCCAGGATGCTCCGTTCCAGTTTGTCAAATTCGACAGAAGTGGGAGGATTTTCGCGAAGAGCTTCATCGGCGTAATCAGTATTGACGTAGTAGCCTACGCGGATGAATTCTTTCTCCCGATACAAGACTTGAAGGAGGAGGACGGTAACGCCGAGAACGTCGTTCGGAGGGAGGAGTTCTTTTCTAGGAGGGTTGGCCTGTGTGGTGTATACATACACCTTGAGCGAGGAAAACAACGCGTAGAAGATAGCTGCGTCGATTTGCAGAGGTCTGGAAAGCAAACTCGCAGGGTCTTCCTTACTTGGAAAACAAACTTGTTGACGCCCACGGGAACGGGTCCAACCATCACAGCTTCGAGGGTTTGGTCGTACTTCTCCGTCTCGGCAGAACCCACATAGATGAGCTTGAATTCGAGGTCTGGAATGTTGTTCACCAGTTACCACCATTCATTGCAATCTCCTCCAAACGCCAACACACCCTCCGCAAGCTCGCTGATGACTTCAAATGTGATTTCGAATGTGAATGGCTGAAAGAAAGTGGACGGATTATCCAGAATCTGTGCTTTGACCATATTCAGCCAACCGAACGTTTCCCAGCGCAGCAGAACATGCCTATGCTGGCCGATGTATTCGAGACTGAGCTCAACAAGGAGGCTGCGTACCGCTACGTTTGTCAGGTTGACGATGCTCATTCCTTGTCCGAATTTGTGGCTTCCTTTCTCACGTTTCAAGTGCGACCACAGCATGGCAAGCAACTCTGCCCCATGATCAGTATGAAACTAAGGAATTGGCAGGGACACCACTCCCTGCAACTGGATTTTTCTCCATTTTCGAATGTCCTCCAGAAAGGAGTTCCCAAAGGCTATGCACTTGACATATGGCTTCTTCACCACCATTCTGGCTTGCTCAATAACAGTAAGGATGGTGCGCATTTAGGTTGGTTTGATTGTTGAGCATGGGAACAAGGCACGGAGGCAGACCCACTGCTGCCGTTTGAGCCACTATGTATGATGAATGAATTTAATGGATGGCAACAGTGCCGCAAGGTGGATCAATGGTATTCAACGGAACTATGCAAGTTTTATAATCTTCTTGCTTATGCTCCCATGATATGAGGGAATCCCAAGAAGGAGTCCGTTTCCGCCAGTCCAAAACATAAGCGCCATACAGCCAACATGCAGCTAACGTGGCTAACTTAATTATCTTGCAGCATCTGATCCACCGATAGCATTTAAGGCCAATTTTTTGTGTCACTGGCTTTCTGGAAAATGTATTTGAGCTGATTCTTCTGCGACCACCGACTGTCCATGTGGGCGAGCACTATGGGTAGAGGCGATGTGCATTACTATGACACATTTGCCATTGAGAAACAGACATTCACCTGGAATATCCAGTTTGAGTATGTGTAGGAGGCTTGTTTCCTTTCACAAGATGTTTGTGACACTCCTCAATATATATATATATATGTAGAAAAGTTATGCTCGTAGTTGATGATACTGACGCTATGCTTATCCACAAATTTAAATAGAATTTCTTCAGGTTAACATCCTGAACGTTAGAAGTACGCCACTCCAGATTGTCGTGGTCGCTGGCAGTATCTTCCGAATTTTCGTCCATCCTGAGATATAAAATGAGCGTACCATTCATTCCAAAACAACCACGCGCGCGTGCTGCCGAGGGAACAAGCAATGCAATTTTCCCTTCAACAAGTGCAGTGCCTGCAATTGACAGTCTGCCTCATGGTCCATGTTCAGATCTCCAGCTGTCGAATAAATATCTTTAGCGCATCATAGTGTGTCACTGTGTTCACGAGGCGATCCTCACGGTAATATCTTGCTCAATTTTAAGGGTGGTAGCTTTCAGAAAAATTACACGATTCGGCCGCTGCTTGTCCACTTCGTTGGTGTTGGATGCGTCCTGTACCATAAATACGGACGTGGTGAAGAACTCGTTCGTAGTGCTTCAATGGAACTAGGGTTAACCATTAATTTATCTTGCAGTGCAGTCGCCGAGGGAAGGAGGGACACGATCCGAAGGGTTTCCTAAAGATGGAAGCCATCTGAGTTTAATGGGAGAAAATCCCTACAATTAATCTCTCCCATTTTAATATATCGTCAGACCGGTGCCGTCACGATCGCTGCCATACCGTTGCTGTTTCATTCATCATGTTTTGATGATGCCGTCCACTTTAGCCTCGCCGGAATCTCGGCCACATTGTTGAGGCAAGTTGCCGATTCTGATGCAACGATTCAAACTGGATCGCAAAAGCCCTGAAATGGGTCATAACCCTTTGTAACTATCTCATGCTCTCGAATGCGACCCCATTTTTTGTTGGGTGAATCCCGAGTACTCGCGGGAGTTTGTGTGGGTGCTGCGTGGACGTTTCTCGGTTCGGTGCTTGTGGCTTGCGAAGGGAGGAATTACACGCAACTATACCATCTTGCTGTTGGCCACACCAGCTACTGTAGTACTCGTCTTAATCCCTCGTTGTTCGAAAGAAGTGTAAGGGGCCGCGAAGTAAATAACTCGCAGAATTGATGGCAATTTATTACATCCCACCCCAAGCGCCACCGCGTTTTGTCCGCACCAATTGGAACACGCATCATCGAATGTATGCAAGAAGAAAGGTATTTTACTGCTGGGCCTTGCGGGCCAACAGAGCCAAACGGTCCTTGTCCATCTTGATGGTGGTGATCTTGACCTTGCTGGGGTCAATACCCAAGTCAACGGATTGGTTGTTGCTCTTTTCCTTAGTGACTTTCTCGACGTGGATGACCCACTTCTTACGGTAAACAGCAGTGACCTTGCCAACCTTGCCCTTGTTGCTACCGCGGACAATCTCGACTTCGTCACCCTCACGGATGGGGAGGGAGCGCACCTTGTGCTTTTCTCTCAGCTCCTTGGCAAGGGAGGCAACCTGTTATAATTGGAAACTTCAGTCAGAGGTCCGAGTTCAAAGTAGATCAAGTGTACGGGGTCGAGAGCGACAATCGAGTCCAACAGCGCATTCCGAAAGCCTCGCGAGCAAAAAAGTTTGGACATGTTTCGGCAGAAGTTCCGCCCGCAAAACAGATAGACTTGGCATTGCGAAACAGATGCCAGATTCATGGATATGGCAGATTCAGATATCGCCCCACATCATGCCTCTATTTGTGACCTCCCAGGACAAGCTCGCGCTCGCAAGACAACCCCATTCGAATGTAACGCAAATCGAGGCTCAATGCGTTCATATCAACGCACCATCTGCTTGCGGCGGAGGTTGGAGGGGGCGGTGAAGTGAGCCTTTCTCTGAACGCGGCGGGAAGAAGATACGGCTGTTGTTCAGAAGGTAAGTGACCCCTCACTGAAACCTGTCATGAAGATGGCCCCTAAATCGCGCTTTCACAGTGACAGTCTACGTCCTTCAAATGCCACTTTCGTCCGGTGCCGTTGATGTGCTTCGGGGCAGACCACATGCCGAGCACTTTACGAGGCATCTACCCGCCTTTCCCTCCTCGCCTCGGCCCTCACGCCATCCCTCGACCCTCCGTTCACTGTAGATTCGTCCAGCGCGTGTCCGGGGATACGTGGTGGGTGTCCCTCATACGATATGATGGGCGCTTCGATAGGGATGGGGCAAGTCTGGGTTACGCACTGGTCGAGTATTTCATCTTGAAGGTCGATTTTGCAAAACGCACACGCTTAAGTATGAACGTCGCCCTATTCAACGCTAAGCTAAGCAAGATTATGAGATATCAGACATCCAACGTTTCTTAAGAGCCTGTGCACTGACTGATTGGCGTTAAGGTCAATCTTACAAGAACGGCACGCAGTTCGCCGTGCCCAAAGTCAGCTTTATTGGAACAAAGATTATGATTGGTTGTTTTGCAAAATCATCTAGAAAGTAAAGGATATTTTCTCAGTAACTTGATTACGTCCGCACAGAAGCTGCGACCGTTCTCGCCACTTCCATCTTCTGAAAATAGTGGGTTGCAGGTTATAACAAATGCGGGGATCATTTACTGTAGCCTGATGGAAGTACGAGCACCCTGCAGGCCACCGGTCGACAAGTATGGTGAAGGGAAACACACGAAACGCCGTAACTTCAGCTTCCTCGCCGCGCCGCCGTCAAACCCTGCAAGTGGTAACCTCCCTCGGCAGATGCAAGCAAGGCATCCCCTACCCGTACATGCACGATCTCACTACCCTGCGCCGCCGCCACGCGTGCCCCCGCGTCTTATGCACCCGCATTGACACGTGTATTTTGGCGCGTGTGCAAAAGGGAATGCATGTCGGTACCTGTGCATGTTGCGCACGTACGGATGCTGGGGGGAATAGGACGCTCGAATGCTTAAAGCGCTTGCGAGGGAGGGTCATTTTTACACATGCGCGTGGGGGTGAATAGCGGTATGCGTAGCAGTGCCTGGAGATGGATCGCGGGGAGGTTTGTGGGCTGGGGACAGATTCGGATAGGTTTGCCTTTGAAGGCGGGACGCGTTCATGGAGGCTGGAGGACGGATTTCGACGGCCGCGAGGAGGAGTGGGAGGCCGTTAAAAAAGGAACCATCAAGGCTATAAGCCGGATTTTGCGCGGGGCGGCGGTCACGTGCTGAACAAGTGGCCGCGGAGGGCGGGCACAAGGACGAAGAGAATGAAGGCGTGTGAATGGGAGGGGGCTCACCAAATGAGGACGATGCGGATGAGCCTAAGGAAACGGAGCAAGTCATAGGCGAGAGCATGATTCGGTTCGATGACACTTGGTCGTCGTATGTAGAGGGAGACGACGAAGGATACCAGGAATCAATGGACAAAGAAACCGAGCAAGATCAAGATAAGTGCTCCATTAGCATAGGCGTGGTGATGTACGACATAAAAGTTGTGGCGCATCATCGGATATCGACGTGTATTTGACAGTCATTCCCAATCACCCCATTCATTCCGCCCGAATGATCATACAATCTTTTCTAGAGCCTCCATAACGACGATAGAGTTTCCGCGAATAACCTGTTTTTCAGTGGTGCGAGCTCAACGAACTGCGCATAATCAGACAAGAACATAAGTGGTACGCACAATCATGCCTATGTCGACCCGGTTCGTTGCGCTTATCTCCTCCGTGGCATCCTCGAGAACAATGTTCATAAACGGATCAAAGCCTTTGGGTTCTTTCAGGTAAGTCTTGATTGAAGGGTCATGGGCACGGAGGTGCTCACCGCGCAGAACGCCGCTCACTTTGCGGCTGCCGTTCAGCTCAAGAAACAGGCGCTTGTCCATGTATCTGTTTTCAGGGGGTGAAGATAGTCGATGAGCATTCATTCTACACAGGTGGAGACAGCAACATCCAGGACAGCAATTCAAGAGACTTAAGGAATATGAATGCGGTCGGGCCAAAGTTCCTTACTTCTTGAGCTCAGGTGCCGCGGCTTTGCTCATGCTTGGGTTGACGAGGGTTGTTGGGTCAAGATGAAAAACACACTGGGAAGTGTTCTTTGTGAGTCGCTTCAACCAACCAATGTTGTCGTCGAACTAATCTGTCATTTCCGGTCAGCACCAATGAATTTCATACGTGCATTAGCAATCAGCTGGTGGGGCCTTGTTTCAGAGATACTCGATTGGGAGTGTATTCTAGACTCGCCTCATATGGGTTCAAATATACGCCTCAGATGTTGGCAAATGGAGGCCTGATGCCTTTTCATTATAACGTATAAAGGCCATGGTAAGTCAAGATTATATCGAGGGTATCGTATTCGAAGTAAATTCCACGAAGCCTAGCTGGCTTTAATTCCAAATATGTGCTCAACTTGGAAACACCTTAACGGGTGGCTACCTTTCGCTAAGTCCTCCACCGCGAGACCGCCCACTTCCCTCATTCTTTGGACCCTACTTATACACATCCACGTCACGCGCTCGCGCATTCTCACAATAGGATACACGTGCATCTGCACCGGACGCGCTGGCAGAGTTAATCCAAATGCACACCTTTGCGTGGCGACGGCAGCTCTCGGACTAATGATGCGGAACGACGAAAGGATAGAGGGGTGAGGATCAGCCTGTTGTTGAGTGGGACGGGCTTGGGATAGCGGCGATATCCTTGGAGAGTGTGACGGTGATCAAGCTGATGGCGGTGGTGAGGCAGAAGAGGAGTTTGGGGAGTTTAACAGGAAAGGTGGGGCAAAGATCAAAAGTGAGAATGCTGGCTTGTAGTGGTAAGTTGGTTCTAAGCACTTGAACTGGGCCCTAACCTTATTATTGGAGCCGCGGAATCATATGGATGTCCAGCTTGGGGGACGCGCTATGTTCGGTTCGCCCTGACCGGAATATTTCAACAAGCCTGGATTCGGGCTAGTGTCCGTATGGTATTTTTTTTCTTCCATGCGTATGTATTTTATTTGACGACTCAAGCCCAGTTGGTTCATTTTGGGCACTTGTGGTGGTCAGGACAACCAAATGCGAGTTTGAGGGTGCCCAGAGTACGCGACTGTTGGATGCCTTCATGTCCAAGAATCTGGTGCTGAAAGCCCAAGGAAACTCCACCGCGCCACAAACACCACCGACGTGATCAGCCATGGTATGCCATAGTGCGATATATTGACAAATAAGCAAGCATAACAAAGCTTTTGTTGAAAGCCTCAATCTGAGTCAGGCTCGTTGTCAAACACATTGTCCTCTGGTTCTGCCGAAGCCGCGTTATTCCCCATCACAATATCTGTCAGATGGGAGTTGATTTGTGTGTAGATGCGGGCAACTGCGGCCGAGAGAGCCTCGCCCTGCTGTCGCTGGACGGAGAAGCTCGCTGGCGGCCGCCCGTGCACCCTAATCTGAGCAGTGAGGGAATCCATGTCGGTCTTGATCTTTGCTCTGGCCTCGTCTTCTTGCTGCTGCAGATTGCGCTTCATGAAGCGGGGTTCTGGGTCAGTTTGGCGGGGCCCTGCCTTTTTTTTCTTCAAGAAACAGTTGAGTTCGACCTCCTCCTCCCACCACCACCGCCACCACCACCACCACCACCACACTGTCACCGGCGTCCTCTCGTGGAGGGGGACGCCCTCGCCTGCCCCCGTCCCTGTCTCTCTCTCCGTCTCCGCGTCGATGATCCGGTGGTAACTAAGACGCTGCTCCGACAATCCAGTGCCAAAGAACAAGGGAAAGGGCGGGAAGAACAGAAAGAAGTAAGCAGTTTGCTTCTCCACAATCTCCACGCTCAACTCCGCCACTCTTTAACCGCACTCAATGCAGGGGTAAAAACGAGAACGAGAGCGACAAGCGCGAGCTCGTCTTTAAGGAGGAGGGCCAGGAGTACGCAACCGTCGTCAAGGTATTGTTGCCCCTTACTTTCGCCGCCCCTTCCCCACCACGCAGTCTGGGATGCCCCACAAAACTTCCCATCAACCTAACCCATTATACCTCAACTAAAAGATGCTCGGAAACGGATGGATCGAAGCCCAGTGTATGGACGGCGAGAAGCGGCTCGGTCACATTCGAGGTGCCTTCAGAAAAAGGGTCTGGATTGCCGCGGGCGACGTGGTCTTGCTCTCGCTGCGTGACTACCAGGATTCCAAGGCCGATATTATCCTGAAGTACACGGCCGATGAGGCAAGGCTGCTCAAATCGTACGGCGAGCTGCCGGACAACCTGAAGGTCAACGAGACGGACGTGGGCGGCGAATCTGATGATGGTTCGTTATCCTTCACTAAGATTTGCCTAGGAGGGATTGTGCAAGGAGGACTGGATTTGTTTTGGTGGAAGGCGGTATTGTGCTATGCGTCCTTAACGGGGGTCGATACGGAATGATGCAGGGCATGCCGGAAGATGCTGGTATAATGCTGGATCGGAACTTCAATATGGCGCGGCAGTCAAGGACCGGTTGGCCATTTAATGATAACAAAATTATTTACACTCCCCCTCTCTAAAAACAGACGTCGACGTCGAATTCGATATTGATGACGTGAGTTTCATTCGTCAGGGGTATCGAACTGATTCTAATCTCCATTAACTGACAGATTTAAAGATACGGAAGCATGTGCATAGTTTCTGGGCGAGAGAGGAGTGCATTTGTGCCATGTTTATGATGAAGTTTATGTGGGGGCCCTTTAGTACGAGAAATAAACAACGTATGTGCTTACACCTGATGAGTCTACTGTGTCCACGATGGTGTGAAAGTGAAGCAGCCAGAACACCTGCACGCTAATTGAAGGACGGGTATAAAGAAAGGTGAGTGGTTTTAGTGGGTGCTTAATTTCTTGTGAGTTCGTTGTCAGCTTGGACGCATGCGCTCTACCAGCCTCCCATCCCAACCAAAGTGCCATCTGAGGCCGCTATTGGATGCAATAGTCTTGGCGATTATGAACAGTTGACGCTCTACACGGAGGAGGAAATCTGATGCAATGGACGGGTGACTCGGGGAGCAACTGGGCGACGCCTAATGGACGGAGCAGATGCCAAGGCGAAGGAGCTGCGCCTGCACCACTTTCGTCACACACACAAGGCGCGAATCTAACAATATCTCCATTATTTCCAGTGTAACACAATGAAGTACATTGGTGCCTACCTCCTCGCCACACTCGGTGGTAACGAGTCCCCCTCCGCCAAGGACATCAAGACCATCCTCAGCTCCGTCGGAATCGAGGCTGACGCCTCCCGCATCGAGAGCCTTCTCTCCGAGCTCGAGGGCAAGAACATTGCCGACATCATTGCCGAGGGCAGCAAGAAGATGGCTTCCCTGCCCGCTGGTGGTGCCGCCCCCGCCGCTGGAGGTGCTGCCCCCGCCGCTGCTGCCGCTGGAGGTGCCGCCCCCGCCGCTGCCAAGGAGGAGAAGAAGGAGGAGAAGGAGGAGTCCGACGACGACATGGGCTTCGGTCTTTTCGACTAAAGGGATTGAGTGCGTTCTTGAATTTGGCAAGCGTTTTATGTTGCCAGGGGAGGAAGGTAGTCATTGTGGTGTTGGTTGGTGGAACTGGATGGAGTGATGGGGTGCTGTCCGCTGCGTCTTCTTTAGGTTTGCGAATACATCTTAGAACCTTCAGGTTCATCTGGCCTATTTACTTCACGTGCACCTTGCATTGACTTGTCCAAATATCCAGTGCGAGCGTGACGTCATACAACTACCCCTCACATCCCGCTTCACTTTCTCCTCTTTTTGAATCCTCTAGATGAGCTGGCCCTCAGAACTGGCCACATTTAAAAAGCAGGAATTTATTTCCGAGGAAAGAACGTATTCTTAAACTGGGGTGAACTGGACATTTGTAGTTTTGACAAATTTCTGAACAACGGCACCTCCTGCACCTGTCTCTGTCGTCTTCAATGTCGTCACAGTCGTGATTTTCTTAAAAAGACCTCCTCTCTCGTGACTGGCCTCCTTGGGTCTTGTCACCACCGCCCTGGCCAACTTCGCGCCCTCCAAGTATGGGTGTTCACCCTGAGGCGTAACTCGGAACGCATTTCGATACTGAGGCCCTTCGCCAAAGAGAATGTAGTCGTAGTTTGCAGTGTGCACCGTCTGTCTGTTGTCCCAGATGGCGACAGTGTTCTGTGACAGAAAACAAAATTAGTCCTGGAGCAACGGTGCAGGACATGACGCGACTTACGGTTTCCCAACGGTAGCGAACTTGAAATTCAATACCATCCTGAATATGGTCGTAAAGGAAATTGAGGATGGTGTCACTCTCTTCCGGCTTCAAACCGACAATGTAGCGTGTGAAACCCGGATTTACAAAGAGGGCTTTCTTGCCCGTCACAGGGTGACTCCGCACCACCGGATGCTCCGTCAGTATCGGTTCGCGTCTCACAGGGCCACCCTTGTCAGCCGAAGCCACCGCTTGCTCCACAGCGCTGTGCACCGCCGTCAGCCCCTCCACAATCTTTTGAAACTGCGGGCTCAGCGTCTCGAAGGCTTTGACCTGACTGGCCCAGACCGTGCTGCCGCCCACCTCCGGGATCACATCCACCTTGAAAAGCGTGTACGTGGGTGGCTGGCGCTCGTAAGTGACGTCGCTGTGCCAGCCATAGCGGTGTGCGCGTGGGTTCTCGAGGGCGGCTCTGGCTTTGAGAGTAGACTCTGGGTCGTTGTAGACCACGTGGAGCTCCGGATATCCCACTGGCTGTGCGCTGGTAGGGTGGATATGGAGACGGCCAAAGAATCGGCCAATATCGAGCAGCTGATCAGCGGTAGCGTCTTGAGCCTTGACAAAGACGACACCCCGTTCGGCGACAAGGAGGGCCAAGTCGCGACGTTGTTGTTCATTGAGCTGGTTTGGAGAAATAGAAATCAAGGGTGAGGGATGGCAAGCATGAGAAGGTTATTGTGAGCGAACCTGGTTGAGCTGAATGCCTTCAATTTCAGTGCCAATGGCAGGCTCGAGGTCCGTGAATTTGACGCCGGGAATAGCGAGAATTGATGACTTTTCCTTTTCGGCTTTCAAGGCAACGTCAACATGCTCGTAGTCCTGGAGGGGCGGGTACTTGTATTTTGGGAAAGAAGGGTAACCAGGCTTGCCGTAAAACTGCGAGCCAAAGGACGGAAGGTTTCCACTGGTCATTTTGAAGATGGATTGGAATCATTTGGGTTGAGAGATGCTTTATAGTAGCGTTGTAGTATCACCGATTGCGCGATGCTTGTTCGTCTCAAAATCGATCCCAACAAGCACAAACAACCGCTTGTGTTTGCGCCATGTGGCTTTCAATGGATATTGAATTGATTCAAAATGTTAGAAAGAACTAGTGAAAAAGAGAAAGGGGACGAGACTTAGATGCTTCGAGATCCTCACACAAAACCTCAAAATGTGCTTCTTAGTCGACAAACACAACATTCTAAAATCACTGTAAATTATGAAACCTGAACACCGGAAGATGCCAACCTTCCTTGCTCCCGCGACATGCGAGGCTGACCGCTTTTACGGCGAAGCCCAGCGAGACCATAAGACGCATGGCATCCTGGAGGATCTGCTTGCTGGAATCCGCGTCATGGTCGGTTATGCCCCTCACGTGGAGGATGACTACGAGGTCGGAGGGGAGAAGGTAGTTGTGGAGGGTCCAGTGAAGGCAGTGGTCGCTCGATGGGGATGCGTCAATGGCTATGGCGATTGTGCGAGTGATGGACAGCGAGGCAGAGTCGTTGGGGGCGTCTGGGAGAATGAGGATATCATTGGTGTCTTGGACAGGATGCATAATTGCCAGATTTCAAGCTTACTTTGTCGATGTTGATTGAGATTGACTCAGATGTGCCCGAGGCATCCCATGTGCGCACGTGTTTATTCTCCATTTTTATATTGTTCTTTTGACGTGCCCATCTGGCAGGCGACATACTGACACTCTGATTCATTGGCAAAAGGCGCCATGCCCCTTGAATTTCGTCTTTTGCAAGTATAGTAAAGTTTCAGCCCATGTTGCCAGGCGCACTGGTTCCCAGCTGTAGTTGTTCCATTTCTCCATTCAGATAATAGAATGTCCCAGTGCTCAGGTGCCAGCCAAGTCTTCATGAGTGTACTGCACCATGTTAATTAGGATGGTCCAAGAGACCAGGACATGTTCACTCTGAGCCGCGCATTTCTGCCTCGTAGGATTTGGCAACATTGGGCAAAGACTGCATGGCAAATGAGGAGCATTCATGGTGCTCTCGGTGCACTAGCACAGTATTCCACGTGCTCCTACTCTTATTTATCTCCCTGCGTCCTGGCCCGTCCCCTTGCGGTGATTGGACGCGCAGAACTCCCTTGCAGCCTGCGAGGGCGTTATAATCACTGCGCCTTTGACGCAACGAGGGGTCAACGAGCGGCCGCGCGTGACGCACACAGCCTTGCGCCCGGACGTACACGCAACGCGCTGGCACTTGCGCGCGAGCCGAGCCAGTTTATCAGAGTGCACTCAAAGCAGACAGGCTATTATTAATCAGACGTGACAAATCCCTCGCTCGCGTTCCCGTCCTCTCGCGTCCAGGTGAATGTGACGCGCCTCTTTGAGAAGCGCCACTTTGCGTCCTCGCCTCGCTCCAACTCGTCAAAGTGGCGTCCAACGGCCACGATCGCCCCTCGATCCACCGCGCTCCAGTATGATACGCTCGATGCCCGGTTCGCGCCAACCAACTCCATCGCAATGTTCGCCTCAAAGTGGCTGAAGCCGGCAAAACGCGTTCCCATCGATGCGCAGAGCTCAGCCATCTCGCTGCGGCCCGTCTTGGACAGGCCTCGCTGACGGTACAAGAACACGGCGTCCGCAGTGAACAGGTCCGCGAAGGCATCTGCGCAGGATACTGGATTCAATGTGTATGAATCTACGAGGTGGAAGAACCGGTGCAGCGTGTTGATGGCTGCCTGGAGGTCTGACATCTGATTTGTTGAGGAAGGGGGAAGGTGGACAAAGTCTTGAGGCCTTGTAGGTGTCTCATCATTTGACATGTACAACTGAAGATTAAACAATGTCCATTATTTCTAGCGATAACTGCGACATATTGTCCGTGTGACCAAACTTCACTTCGTCTATCCCACTGCGTCGTTCGCGTTGAAGTCTTCTGTCTCTTGCGGTCGGCTTCACCTGTCCCATCCATGCAGCCGTCACGGCCTTCAACAAACTAGTCAATAAACTAGACATCCACCTATGCCTCGGCTGCCATCACTTCTGCGTATCTTCCTCTTCTCATTTGCGCCCCGCGCACGCCACACCTGTTGAGCACCGGATGGCGGCAAAATGACTTGCTGGGATGCAGAAGGGTTTAACAAAATCTTTTGTATCGAAATTATTAAAACAAACAATGCTCCTTCACCATTCCTGAATAATTTTGAGCTCAGCCATAACCCTTGTAACAACCTGGCCTTCGACATCTTGAAGCTTGTCAGGTTTGGCAATAATTCGTTCTTCCGTTTTGTCACATCTTTTCGTTACGCGATCCCTCAAAAAGTTCCACTGTTCTTCAATGGCAGCTACTTCCTTTGCTCGAGCGAGTCCGCAGGTTCGTAGGTTATTAACCCGAATCTGAAGGCTCTCGATGCTGCTTTTAATTGAATCGGAAAGAATCCCCGATCCAAGAGATTTCGTGGTTCTGACCACTTTGCAGTCGGGCGCTCGCATCGAGGGCGAAATTCCGTGGATTTTGTCAATTTCGGCCAACAAAAACTTGCTTTTGAACTCCTTCTCCATACGGGCCACCTAATACTCATCAGAAATGAAGTCAGATATGTATTTCAGCCATCGATAAATTCTCACCTGATCATTTGGCAATTCCAGCTCCACCCCAAACTCTGTCAAAGACTCACTGAAATTCAATTCGCCGCGAACGCAACCGAACACACGTTCAAACAATTCAAAAAGCGACGCCTCTCGGTCCTTCCAAGCCATCCAGCCCAGCTTGGACGAAAACACGACATGCACGCATGTGGTTGGGGTACCCACGACTGGAGTCTGTAATGGAACCGCAAGTAAATCATGCGATCCAAAAGGTGTTTCGGGACGCGAGTTGGTTCCGGGAGAAGGGGGTGGGATGGACGAGTCTTCGCGGGTGCGGAGGCGATTGGTATCGATCGATGGTTTGAGCGGCATTGTCAGGGTTGTATTTGGATCTTCGTCTTCGTCGTCGACATTGGACGGTGTGGCGGAAGCGACAGAGCCGCGTATGACTTTGATACTATCGTCTGTTCAGGGATATTGTTTGAAACGCGTCACGGCGCTGGTGTGGTTTGCGTGGTTACTCACTGATGTCGCGAGTTTCGTCAACCTTGAGACTCTCAATTCCAGCCTGTGCCTGGGTCACTGAGACACGTGCTGAGGAAGAAAGGGATTTCGGTAGAGCTGGAAGGTTTTCCAGCGTGTCTGCTGTTGAAGCTGGCTCGCCTCTGACATGCGGCAGTTGTAAATCCATATATTTTTCTTAAAAAAGCATTAGTATCCAATCACAATACTAAAATATACGTAGAAAATTAACTTTTCAATCTATGGCCGCACGATCCATCGACGGAGGAAAATACCTGGGCATGTCTGTGCGAATGACCCATTGTTGAGGAAAAGCGCGGGTAATGAATAATACGACTGTACAATTACTCCTGAGCTACAGTTCGTCGAGAATGACAATTTCATGTCCGGTTTCAAGTTGACGCCACCGAAAACATGCTCAATGCCCGCAGCAGCAAAGTGTCCCTCGCCTCGAAGGCGTCCAAGGCTGCGTTACCGAAACCAGAGGCCATCGAAATGGACGACGGTGCCACAACGCTGTCCGTGATTTGGGCGATCCTCAAGAAGGCTGGCGTGAGTACTGTTTGACAGCGGGTGTCAAGCGGTGTTCCCAGATTCGAAATGGGTCTTTACCCCTGCATGAAAGCTTTCTTGACTCCTAACTTTCCTTTCCACCAATCCCCTTCTCTTTTATGTGCAGACGGATCCCTCTGCCCGCATGTCCTTGCCTGCCCAGCTGATGCTTCCACAGTCTAATCTTGACTACTGGGGCTATATGGACCGTCCGGATCTTTTCGTATCGATTGGAGACTCCACAGACCCTGCCGAGCGCATGCTGCACGTCTTGCGCTGGTTTCTTTGCAAGGACACCAAATTCAAGGGAGAACACGCTATCCTCAAAAAGGCTTTCACACCTGTACTCGGCGAGTTTTTTCGCTGCAAAATGATTGTGCCTGATGCCCGACAGCCCCTGTTTCTGCCATCTGAGGAGCGAGCCGGACGCGCATCCACAGAATCTCATGCGTCATTCTCGTCGCATGCCGCCACACTCTGCCCTGATGCCGATGAGGCCTGCGGCGAAGATTTGACTATTCATTGTGTCTCGGAGCAGATCATCCACAGCCCTTCCATTGCAGCATTTTACTATGTATCCAAGGCGCGAGGTGGCATCATAGCTCGCGGAGTCGACCACGTGCAGGCCAAATTCACCGGCACAGCAGTCAAAATTGGACCGGGCGACCACAACCACGGCGTATACGTGCACATCGCGAAACACAACGAGGAATACAATTGCACGCATCCTTGGGCCTCTGTCTCTGGCTGGCTCTCCGGCCACCCTTACATCACCGTCACCGATAGCACTTATATCACCTGCCCTGAGTCAAAACTGAAACTCATTCTGAGCTACAAAGAGGAGCCCTTTTTTGGTAGTCCCAAATTCCAGATGGAGGGCAAAATCTTTCGGTATGATCCAGTCGCGGACCGCAGCAAACCCATTCGGGACCTCAAAAAAGTTCCTGATGCTGACGTGGTTGCGACGGTCTGGGGCCAATGGAACGGGAAAATCTATGCAAGACTGCATGGCCGGGAAGGACTCTTGCTGGACATTCTTGCGAGCGAATCGACTGTCAAGATTGTGCCTCATCTCGAAAAGCAAGCAGCAAACGAGAGCCGGAAATTGTGGCACCTCGTCGCGGAGGCAATCCATGCCAAGGAATATGCGCAGGCAACGAAACTAAAGCGAGATATTGAGGATGAGGCACGCAAAGTGAGGCAAGTGAAAGGTGGCGTGCACGAATCCAAGTTTTTCGATTTTAAGGTGCCTGTTTTGAGTACGGAAAAGGATGTCGTGGCTGATACCTGCTGGGAAACGGGGAAGCCGTATTTGAAAGCGGGCGTCTCGCTCGAATTTGATAAGGTTACGGAGTAGTTTCTCGCGGTTTATTTGTTGCCTTGTAAGCATACCCTGTATCTGAACAAGTTCACCGTCCAAATAAAATCTCATACACTTGAACTTGCATAGAAAGATATGAAACTCCGAGTTATACTAGTTCCAAAGAAGCTTACTTTGAATTTTCCGGATGTGATATCAATATCCGGGCTTGCCATCTCTAAATACATCTCTGATACTGACTGACGTGTCCGCCCTCAGAGCTGTTCTAAATATGACCTAACTTTCGAATTCATACATTAACAATAACTGCTGAGGCGGGCTCAACACACTTCAGTGTTGTACTGCTTGGTCTGGGTGATCTGGCGGCTGGAGATTTGTCAGAGCTTTGTGAAGTGTCCAGACCTCGGCCCCCATGTGCACAATTGTGGAGTGAGCGACAGCGAAAAATTCTAGGTTTTGGTCAACGCCACTTTTTGTCGTCAACCCAGTGCGCTCTGCTTTTGGATGCAATTGATGACATGCTGCCTCCATGAGTGACGCGAGTAAGGTTCAGAAGAATCGGCCTCGTTTGTGCCGGATTTGTCGCCATGGCGCTCCGCGTTGATTGGAATAGTGTCACGAGACCATGCAAGCCCGGATGATCATTCAAAAATGCGTACAAAAGGCCAACATGGGGAGCCTCCCTCTACCCAAGCAGTTCCAAATGAAGTTTCAACTTGATACCTACTTGCTCGTGGTTGCGTACTCCGCCGCTGTTAGCGCGGTCCCACTTCCTGGAGGCTCATCTCCGCCAGCCAACAATGCCGCGAGTTTGACTGATCTCTGGGGCACGCAAGGCAACAAATACCCTACCGTCTTCCTGCACGGTCTCGCCGGTTGGGGCGAACAGCGACCTCTCCTGGGCTTCCTCAATTACTGGGGAGGCGTGACACAAAACCTGTTGACTTTGGCTCGAGACCAAGGTTTCACAGTGGCGGCCCCCAGTATGGGGCCCCTTTCTTCGAACTGGGAACGCGCTTGTGAGGCCTTTGCTCAATTGACGGGTTCCAAGACAGACTATGGTGTCGCACGTAGTGTGATGTTTGGCCACGCGCGTTACGGCGAAGACTGGTCTGGAAAAGCCATGATGCCGGCATTCGCCGCCAACTTCCAGTCCGGCAGCAACGCATTCAACAAGATCAACGTGGTCGGTCATAGCATGGGAGGTCCCACTGCCCGTGTGCTCACTCACTTGCTAACGTTCGGTTCGCAAACTGAGATGGACGCCTGTGCGAACACCAAGACTGTCTGCTCTCCTCTCTTCTGGACCAACAAGACAACATCGTATGTCAATGCTGTTTTGGCTCTGTCTGGTGTGCACCAAGGTTCTCAAGTGGATGACTACCTTCATGCCACAAACGGATTGTTGACTTTCACAAAGACTCTCTTTTCCGCGCTCGTCGGTCTCAACAACTTTAACAATGTTGACCTCTGGGACCTTCAATTAGGCCACTGGGGCCTCAACCAAAACTCTGGCGAAATGTTCCCCGACTACCTTGCACGTGTGTGTGGTAGCCCTTGGTTTCTGGGGAAGTCTAACGCCTTCTTTGATCTCGGTGTTGCCTTCCAAGCCGATCCTCTTCTTTCCTTTGTCAAGAACAGCCCCACCACCACCTACTTCTCAGTCGCAGGTCTCAGCACGAACTACGCGTTTGGAATCGCGCTCGCGGAGATCACCACGAACCTCCTTCTGGCTCCTTTCGCGAACCTGATTGGCACCTACAGCAACAGCTCCCTCCCACCGCTTCAGACGTACAGTCAAGCTGACTGGCGCGAAAACGATGGTCTGGTGTCGATCGCATCTTCTCGCGGCCCTGCGTCTGGGTTCAACAGCTTCAACTTGAACATGAATGCGGGAAGCCTGCCTGATTTGGCAAGCTCTGCACCTTCAACTGCGCCGAAGAAGGGAACTTACAATTACTTGGGCTCTGTAGACCATGTTGATCACCTGGCCATCATTGGTACGCTGGATCTGCTTCCCGGTCTCCGCGACTCCTTGTACAGCAACATTATGCGTGTTTTGGGTGCAGTTGCCCCGTAACACTTGAACGCCAAACTCTGTTTATTTTCTGTCTATGCTTTGTAAAATGTCTGTAAACGAACTGTTACCGAATAAAGTACATTTAGAAGTATCACCAACTAATGGGGTTCATCGCGATATCGACACTGCTCTACCACTGGTGGTGATCCATTGATAGGAGATTGGTGTATTCACAATTGTAAATTTATCATTTTTTTTCGCGTCATTGATTGAATCTCAAAGACGGTAGAAGGCTATACGGGCATTCAATTATCCTCAGAACCTTTTTGATGGTGGATTTCGCACATGGAGTTGAACCATATCTTGTATCGTTGGAAAATGCGCATCAAAATTTCAAAAACTAGTTGGGCCAAGCTTGGCGAGTGACAGATAGAGTACGAGCCTTGTTCTGTCCTTGTCAAAATTATCAAAAATTCTTGCGGCTTGAGGCTTCCAAGCTGTTCATTCACACAAGACTGGAGTTCCAATGTACTTCTGTCTGCAGCATCCTATTCTTGTTTCATACATTTCTGCCGTGGTCTCGTCATTTTGAAACTGGCTCCGGTCGAGTCGTCAAAATAACAGACAATTATTCATATCGATTGTATCCCTCACCATCAAGAATCCATACCTGGGCAGCTAATCAGCTCGGGATGTAGGAAACATTTTATATCAAAGCAGAGTCAGCGGGAAAATCGCCGAATTTTTGCATTCTGCTGCTTCGGACCTTGAGGTTCGTTGCTGTGTTTAGATGTATATATCCGACGTTTGTGTGGTTGACGAGAAGCTTCGACAACAATTATGGTGCAAACAAGTTAGCCTCGCGCGAAAATGCAAGGCCAGGTAAAATGAAGGCTTCATCCTTTGCAAAAATCCACATCTCAACCAACCAACTTCATACTTACATAGTAGGTTAAAACTGTTCCGTTTGACGAATGCTATTATATGGATATACCGGCTTTTTTTTCCCCAACGGCATTGAAGCACTCGACTTTGGGAAGGTCAAAACACTTTATTGGATGTGAAGCTGAAACAGACAAAGACACTATTTTGATGCAGCGAGTGCGGTCTCTAAAAGTATTTGGTCTTTAGGTAGGACGGTTGACGCGAAACGAAACCAGCATGACGCTCACCATGCTGCTTGACGAACGCATCCAGCCGCGCATTCTCATTCCTCAAATCCTCGAGTTTTGCCTCAATCTTGCTTTTTTCACCGGTCAGACTCTCGATGCGTTTCTTCAGCGACTCGACTTCGCCCACGGCCAACGCCTGCGCGAGCCAAACGCGATTTCTGTGAGACGGATTGAGATGGATTGAGATGGATCAAACCTGCTCCTTCTCCAATTCAGCAGTTTCCTTTTCCTAATCATTCCGATGTGAGGTTGATGTCAGCCTGACCCACGCGCGAGGGACGCCAACCTGCAGCTGACACTGTTCCTTGAGCTCGGCCGTGACATTGAGCATCTTTTCGAGTTCCTCGCGCGCGAGTTTCGTCCTCTCCGTGAGTGCGGCAATGTTGTTTGCAAACTTGTTGAATCTGAGCGAGGGGGGCAGTGTGAGGCGCAACGGACGCGCAGGGCAATAAGCGAAGGGGGATTGGGGTTACTTTGGCACTCTGGCGGAGACAGGAAGGTTCGAGCCCTCCGGCGTCGATGGCGATGCTGGCACGGGGAGCTGCGCGGTGGGCGACGAAGCGTCGGCCATTCTTGTCGTGGGACCAGACAAAATAATAATAATAATAATAAACAAGCCGGAACCATGGCCGTGGTGCAGCAGCAGAAGCAGATTACGCTGCGCGGATCGGCGCAGATGGTCACCGAGTTCTTCGACTTCAGCATCAACAGGTGTCTGCAGACGTCGTCGCTGGCGGGACGCGAAACGACGCCGCCGCTCATCACACTCTCCCCATCCGCACTAGCATCCTCTTCCAGCGCGCTGTCTATCCGCCAGAGGACTTCAAGGTAGTCAAGCGCTACGGCCTCAATCTGG
This sequence comes from Chytriomyces sp. MP71, assembly GCA_025201725.1. Lineage (NCBI taxonomy): Eukaryota > Fungi > Chytridiomycota > Chytridiomycetes > Chytridiales > Chytriomycetaceae > Chytriomyces > Chytriomyces sp. MP71. Next base: position 46,093 of record MU614527.1, on the reverse strand, counting down.
TACTTGTGTTCCCGCGTGCGGCGACATCATCACAACCCCTAAACTCACAAATGCACACAGCTCGTCAACTCGGACTACGCAGTCCAGGCCTATCTGAAACAAATTATGACCCAGATCGAGAGTATGCATCCCATCATTTTTCGTTGACGCGCTCTGACAGCGTCGTCCGCGTCTCCCCTTGCACTAAAACATAAAACATCCGCTGCGACCGCCTCGTCACAGAATGGATCCTCGCGAAAACCATCTCAAAACTCGTGCTCGTTCTCACTTCCCTCGAAACGCGTGAAGTCCTCGAACGCTGGCAATTCAACATCCACCTCGAATCTACCGACAAGGAAAACACGTCCTCTAACCCCACTTCCTCCTTTCATGGACCCGCCATGCCGTCCCAGACTGCCTCTGCAGCACAACCCAAAACAGAAAAACAAATCAACGCCGAAATCGCAGCCATCATGCGCCAAATCACGGCGTCCGTGTCCTTCCTGCCCATGATGACGGATCCGTGCACCTTCAACGTCTTGGCCTACACGGACAAGGATGCGGATGTGCCTGTTCAGTGGATTGACAGTGATGCGCGCATGGTGACCAAGAATGCGGAGCAGGTGAAACTGAGAAGCTTTTCAACTTCCGTGCACAAGGTGGATGCGTTGGTGGCTTATCGTGCTACCGATGATTGATGCTGGAGTCATAAAGGTGTGGTCATCTGGAGATAATATTCTTATTTATCATCATAAATATGTGTATGCGCGACGTGGGCGCCTTGGCCACTCATTGATTTCCACTTGTTCCTCACCCAACTCACCAAAGCTCCATGTCGCGAGGCCTGCACAGACTCCTGAGCACGACCCCTCTTCTGTCCACAAATATGACGGCTCGCTCTTCCTTGAGACTGCATGTCTTTTCAGGTGTGGTCCCGACGTCCTTCACGAGGTGGACGCCTTACCCAAGCAACCCTCCCCAAGCAATGCCCTCTTGAGAAACACCAGCCAATCTCCCACTCTTCTAAACCGCAATTTCTTTCACGCTGCTTCTGTCTCAGCTGGTTTCCCGCGTGTCAGAGCAATCCCTGACAGTCCTTGCCGGTTTGAGGAGTCCCCGAGCCCGCCAAAGCCCAAGTTCAGGAGCATTTTCTACCGCTTTGCAAAGTGATACACAGATTTTATTATCTTCACCTCTCTCCTTTGTGTAATCTTCCCGTCCCTGCTCGGCTTCGTTCTCCCGGTCATCCTCACGTTCACAGCCGCCCTCCTCAATCTCATCAACGCCATTCTCCTTTTTGCCTTTCTCTTAATCATCGTCGTCACATGTAACATAAGGGGCACCATCGTTGATTATGAGTTGGGCAACATAGTTACCAGCATGGAGTTTGACAGCGATGCTTGGGAGACTTTCATATCACCGCAGCATCGCGAGTTCATCAAGGAACCGTCGGACCACGAAGGAGAAGCTTCCAACGAGGACGTGCGCGGTGAGAGATTTGTCAACGCGTTCCCGACCAATTGCCGGGCGCATTCTGACTTGCGGGTGACGGCTGAGCAACGCTTCTTGTTCAGACTGGGTGACCTTGTGGAAACCGAACTTGTACGCAGAGGCTTGGCAGATTCTTGTCCGCGTATTGTCGCCCTTCGTCGAATGAAAGTCAGGGCTATGGATTCTGCCATCGAGGATGTTGAAGTTCTGATTGATAGGGAGTTAGACAAATGCCAAGTGGGCCTGAAGAGTAAGGCTTCGTTATGATATTGCTCGGATTCCTTCCGCATAATTTCCGATCGCACAGGCAGGTTTTTCCTCGAGCAGAGTTCCTTTGAAACTGGGACATATTCCTTGCATTCAATTTAAGAAACTCATGTAAAAGAAAGAAAAATGGAAATGGAAAACACGAAAGAAAGACGGTCACGAGCCGTGTCTAATTTAGTACCACGTCCATCGATTGAGTCCGGGCTGGGGCCATCGTTATGGACAAGGCGCAACCATTCCTGAGACGGGAAGCCACTGAATCTTTTCAGGATTTGGAGGTGGTTGACCGCCAATAACGCAGAGATCAACGCGCTTTATTGTTTCGCCAAAAATATTCATTTCTGGCAAACAAGCCAGCTCCACACTTGATTGTCCCCTTCGTCCCCTTATCACTTGCTCACCACTCCAACTTCTGGCTCCCGAAATACTCTTTGGTCTTGCCACACTTTTCGTTGACACACATTGGGCAGCGCAAAGGCAGCTGCGGTGTGTGCTTTGCGCCTGCGTCCAAGTGTCCTTTTACAAGCTCTCCAAGGCACTGAATAAAGAGTGGATCATCATTGAGCGATTCGACGCGCTTGTATCCCGTCACACCTGCCTGTTGTTGGCACAGTAATGTAAGTATACCTCAAGACAAGGTTTCGCAAAAATTGACCTCCTTGGCGACGTGTCCATACTCCAAATCCAGCTCAAACAAAGTCTCAATGTGGTCGCTCACGAACGCAATGGGGACGAAGAGGAGATTCTTTTTGCCGGCCTTGCCGTATCCTTTGATGACTTCTTCTGTCTTGGGACCCAGCCAGGCGCTGGGGCCGACTTGGCTTTGCCAGCAGAGGCGATACGGGTTGGGAACGTTGAGCTTTTCCATGACGGCCTGAGATTTAATATTTTAGTCATAGATACGAAAGATTGAGCCTCGTTGCTTTCCTGGTGCATCTTCAAGGGTAATGACGCACCTGAACAGTCGCGGCCACCTCTTGCGGGTATGTGTCGCCGCGGTTGACCACACTCATTGGCAAGCTATGTGCACTAAATAAAATGGGCACACTGTCACGCTCACTTGCGGGGTACTCTTTCTCCAAGCTTTCCTTGATGTGCGTCGCAAACGTCTCGACGAGGAGTGGCTGGGTCGGGTACCGGTCAATAACGCTCCATTGAATGGATCCCGATGGATCCGCAGTCTTGAGAACGCGCACGAGTTCGTTAAGTGAGGAGCCCGTGGTGCTGCACGAGTATTGCGGGTAGAGGGAGAGAGCGACGGCGCGCTTGACACCGTCGCGCTTCATTTCTTCGACCGTGGGCTCCGAGAGGGGTTCAGCGTAGCGGAATGCAATGTAATGCTTGTGCGGGGCTGGTAATGTGTGCGTAAGCAAGTTGCGGTGATTCCAAATGGGCAACAGACCGCTCTCAGGCCTGATGCGGTCCATCAGCTGCTCGAGCAGGAGTCCCTGCCTCTGCGTCCAGTGGAAGATGGGACTGCCGCCGCCAATCTTGGCGTACTGATCCTGGATCTTCGGCACGCGCCGCTTCGTGATCCACGGTGCAAGGATGGACTGGAACGGAATCGGGATCAAGTCCTTGTCCGAGAACAGCCGGAACAGGAAGTCGTGCACGTCCGCAGTCGTGCGCGGGCCGCCCATGTTCAGCAACACCAGGGCGGTGGGTGCCCTGCACGGCAAAGTCAGCAAGAGAGTCAAACATACTTGGAGACTCACTTCTTCGCAGCGGGGGGGGGCGCTGTGGCCATGAACTGGCTCCGCATCAGACTCACGGTGCTCGCCGTGCTGCCACGGCGGAGCGACGACTCGGCAATCCCCCTCAGCATCGTGTGAACAAACTTCGATCGCCCTTGCATTCCAAATCGCGTCTTGTCAACCCACATTTACCCATCCTAAAATGATGAATGAATTCTCACGAAATGTGCACGGCCAGAACAAGCTGCACTCATACAGCCGGTATCTCCGTCAATACGATGCGAAGTCGGGAATTGTGCGGTCGTGCGTGGTCAAGCGCGACACGTCGATCATTGCCGCGGTTCTTTTCTAAGCCGAAGTTAAAAATGAAGTGCGGTCAACCTATGCAAAAGTAATCTTTGTCAGCAACACAATGTACCACCTCCTTGCAGTTGATCTTGACGGGACCCTCCTTAACAAAGCCCATGGAGTCGTCTCCCAGCGCACAATCAACGCTATCCATGCAGTCCTCGCCACAGGCGCCCACGTTGCCATCTGCACAGGCCGCCCCCACCTCATGACTACCTCCATCGAGGACCAACTCGGTGTCCCTGTCCATTGTATTTGCTACAACGGCGCCGTTGTCCTCTCCCCAGCACCCGTCCTCACCTCCCCGCACCAGCGCACCATACTCTTCAAGCAGACCCTCACGCGCAGCCAGGTCACCCTCCTCAGCGCCGCCGCCGAGGACTTAAATCTGGTCGCCACGCACCATGCGCACGGGCACGTGGCGGTTCGGGTGCGGATGGAGGGAGAGGCGCAGTGCGCGCAGTGGGAAGAATTCAATAGTGTACGCGAGTTGCCCTTGGAGCTTGTGTCCGACTTTGAGTGTGTCGAGTTACCAGTCAAGATGCTACTTCTGGCGCAAGATCCTCAACGAGCTGCGGACAGGATTCGGAGCAAAATTGAGGGTGTGACGGTCTACCCCGAAGACACGTTCCTCGACTGCATTCCCAGTACAGTAGACAAGTCGGTGGGCGTGCGGAAACTGTGTGAGGCTTTGGGGATCGCCATGGAGCAGAGCGTATGTTTTGGAGACGGTGTCAATGATGTCGAATTCCTCAAAGCCGCCGGACTCGGGTTTGCCATGGCGAATGCGTTGGAGGAGGTGAAAGCCGTTGCTAATCGCGTGACACGGTTCGCAAATCATGAGGAAGGAGTCGCTGTGGAAGTTGAGGAAATGCTGGAAAGAGGACTCTTTGGGCCTGCGCCAAAAACTTGATTACAATGATCATTCTGTGTATTTTTCATTTCAAGAATCAGAAAAAATAAAAGTTACCAGCTACGGCAACATTTTCTCTTCATGCTGATATGGCGCACGACAAGCATGGAGTCTGACTTTCATCAAGAACAGTATACCAACGGTTCCTTCCATGCATATCATTCCCAGAGAGTTGAGCAAGTTCACGTAGTAATTCAAAGATGGCACAAGTTGTGTCAGCACAATGAAAACAAATCCGCTTATCATACAAAGACTGCCAAGAATGCCATGCTGGGCAATGATTGTGAGTCTTGCATCGTGAGACGACTCGGTTTGATTCATGGTAGCTTTTTGAAGTTTTTTGAAGACACCTGTGCCCGAGTCACTGCTATCATTCTCCACTAGAAATATGACAAAGGATGCTACAAGGGCACTATCAAAAAAAACCAAAAATGCGAGGGCGATAGGACCATAGATTCGGAATGGCTGAATGCCAAGCACATCTGTCGCATGAAGGATCGAGAGCAGAAAATGACCCCCAAAGATGAAAGGACTGCAAACAGCAAACAGGTATACAATATTGCGAAGGATGGCGGTACTTCTCTGAAAGATGGCGCAGGATCGAATGTAAGAATACGAGGAGTACCTATTCTGATGTATCAGGACAGCAATTTTAAAAAAAACTAGAACCTACGATGTCTTGAAAAGATCATAGAAAAAGATTTGGCCCATCCACAGGCCGCGATTCCTTGTCGCATCGTGCGCCCCTTCCACCAATTTCCCGTGCAACAGGAGACAGCTCCCAATCGAGATCCCCAATACAATTAAAAGGATATTGAACTGGTTTATAACAATTTTGCGGAAGTGTGTGGCAGGGGTGATTGTGCGAGCTGGATCAGACGTTTCATTCGTTGACACTGCTTTCCTGACGAGGAAGATCGAAGAGCTTAAAACTATTCCATATGCTATCGCTGCCATGAAGTAATCCGCGTAAACAGCAGCGCGATCGACGTTGGTAATATCTGCTCGCATGTGATCTTATCAAGGCCGTGTTCTTCTGACGGCTTTGGCACCTAGTTGGTAGAACCAACTCGAATCAAGCCTTTGCAAGCAAGCAAGAATAGAGGTGATATGATGTGGTCGAAGGGAAGTGAGAGAGTGATTTACAGGGGTAGGATTTGGCTGCCGGAAAAATTGATCAGGTCAACAAGGAAGGGGTTGTATTTTAACACTCCCCCGATACGCCCACAAAAGTCATTTTATGGTGTAAAATCAAATAAAAACATCGCAATTTGGCTTTTTTATTGGCGGCATTTTGTCGGGAACTCAATTGGCTGATCTTGTCCTTGTTGGGAACTGTTTCAGATGAAGTTAGAGAAAAATTCTGTTTCAAACGAGAAAAGTCCGGCTCACCGAACTGTTTTTGGATAAATTGATTGTTTGATCCATCGTTGGATTGGCACAATGTTGTCCGAAAACCATCATCAAAATGTGGAAGCAGCACAGCGACCAAACGCATCAAGGCCTCCCAGTCTCGCGAATACCAACAGCATCTCCTCGTACTTTGCGAAGGCTGTCAAGTCCAAAGCGCCGCCCGTGTCGTTGGGCAAAGCAACTGCATCAAGCGGAACCGTACCCGAGGCCATCGACAGCAACAGCAACAAACACACCCCTCTCGCTGCTACGCCGCGCTTGCATTCGTCCTTGGATGACGACGACGATGCCATCTAATCCAACTCTTTGCCAATCATCCAACCACTGAACAAAAAGAGTCGCACTGTTGTGATTGAAGAAGATGAAGAGGATACGTAATGCACCTCTATGCTGACACCAGTTTGGACGATGATGAGGAAAATGTCTGTGTTGTGGTTGATTTTGTCTGAAAACCAACTAAAACCACTCCAACACCCTCCCACGGCAATTGACCACAATAATGCTGTTCCAGAAATCCCTGCAATGATTCCTGTATGTTCTTTTTCTTTCTAAAACCTTCCATGGCTTGATTTCTCCTATAAAAGAACATGATTCTCATTCAATCCTCTTTCTTTAACAGCTTGCCATGGAACCAGTTGCTTTGAAGGTGAATAATTATTTTGGATTTTATTGATTTTACTGTTTGAAGATTTTGGTTTTGGTTTAGTTATGTTCCCGTTGCAGAAAGTCCCATTCCAGCTGGAACAACAAGAAAAACAAATTGTACTCGGAGTGCAAGCCATGCCATAGTCACACAAAGGACCAGCAAGATGAACCCAGACCCAGAATTTGTAACAAGAAAATAAAACCCAGTGGTTCCTTGCCTTTCCCCCTCTTCTCGTGCTTTCTTGATCACGTTTTCTATTTCAATTTTTGTTTCAACAACAGCTTCTCAAAAAGGACCATGTTGCCAAGTGCAAACTTGCAGAGCTTGATTTAACTCTCCCCAAGGAGGAATTGGAAGCCAAGCACAGGCGAATCATTGGTGATTTGCACAACTTGAAGGTATGCAATCCAAAATCCTATATGAAGCAAGGCTGGAAGAGCGCGCTTCCCGTTTCTTTATGATTCATGACCTATTTTCTAACCAAATTCTTTCACATGCAACAGAACAATCCCAAGGTAAAGCCATCCTCAATTCGATACAAAATACAGTCAAAAGGAAGAGCGCGCTTCCCCTATTACCAATTTCTGAACTTGTTTTTTGACAGATTGCGTCTACAGAATAGGGGGGCAAATACTGGTTGGAGGCAGTCCACAAGTCCTGTAACAAGGCAGCACGAGAGCAACAAGGTATTAAGGTCTCTGTGTTGCATATTGATTCTCTGAATGGACTCTTGAAATGTTGGCATTGGAAGATCCTATCTACATGGATACAGAGCCTGTGGACAATGGAGGCCAACGCCATCACCATGAGCATACTGCTTGCTGGGCTTTATACTCTGTGAAACAGAATTGGTGGCTCCTCATTTAACATGGCTCATCAGGAACCTATAAAGTGAATGTTGGAAGTGAGCCTGTCTGCACACTGTGTGGTTCTTAGGTGTTGAGAGCTATTGTGGACTTTGTTGGCTCAGGTACTTATGCGAGAAGACTGTTCACTAATAACAACATTGTCATTTGTGTTCAGGTGTTGTCACATACTTTTCTTCTCAAAACAACATTGACAAGAATCACCTCACAAACTGGTTCAAGGTTGATGGCGTGGATTGATCTGGGATCAAGTACTTCACTCTGGATACAAAATGCTGTTTCCAATCCTTGGATACAAGCACAATGAGCCCATTCTTTTGGTGAACAAAGAGCTGGAAGCTATCTACTTGAACTTTCTGGCAATTGGTGGTGAGGGTTGATGGAAGCATGAAGTATGTCAAGGACAATCAGTTGAAGATGGTGAAGTGTCCTTGTGTGCCTTGGATGAGTATTGCAGGGCCTGATCGCAAACCATGGTGTGATTGCTTGATGTTGTTGGATATTGTTCAGGTTGTGAAATTGTTGGTTGCGAAATTGTTCTTTTGAATTGAGCCTTGATCATAAAATTGTATTATCTGATCTAGATTCTGGGATTATTAGTATAGGCTGCACTCTTGGATGGTTTGGGTTGAGGATGACAGATTTGAAAAAGTCCGGTGAGCCGAACTGAAAAAAATTCAGCCATTGTTCCTCAAAAGAATGGCAAACTGCATATTGGAACCTACCGCCACGCGTATTGCTCTTTTGGAAGTTTGATATTCACTTTTTCATAAAAACAATGCCCCTGGAATTGAGCAAGTTCGCGTGAAAGCTAAAGGAAGGAACAAGCTGCATCAGAATTACAAGGACGAGCCCGCCAACAGATTTCAATCGGAAGTATAGCGCAACTATCGCGAGTTTGGCATCTTGGACCGGTGCGGACGTACTGCTTTAACGTCTTTTAAGAAAGAGGTGGCTAGTTCATGCCAGGATGCCCATGTTTTTGAGGAGGAACATAATTAAGGATATTATCAGCCATCTAACAATAAGGGACGTGAAGTGGATGTGGAAGGGCCGGGTACTGAGGGTGACAGGTTCAGGATCGCAAGTGACAAGTGATCGCCCAGAATGAAGGGAGTGCACAGGTCTTGCGACATCGAAATGAAGGCCACTTAAGGTTTTGTTCGATTCACAAAAGGACAGGAAAGATTTGTTCTGCGACACGCTCTCCTGACCGAACGGCTCCCTCAACGTAACCAGGGAACGCATCATCTGTCTCACTCCCCGCCCAAAACAACCTGGTCACCCCTTTTTCATCCTTCACGGGTTCTCTCAAGATAGAGCCACCATCATACGGATGCTGAAAATAGGACGTGTGTCCGACAGGGCGCACACTATCTTCCGCAAATACGAACGCGTCGTGGCGCCACGAGTGAAACTCGATTTTTACTGGATCCACTTCCTCAGCACCAAAGCGCGATTTGGCAAACCGAGCGACATCGCTTGTGATGGCGGAGATCCATGCTTGGAGGTCGGCAGAGGAGTCTTTCGGCGGCACCGCGAAGCAAACAAGTACCGTGTCGCTCGCATCCAGAAATTGACTAACGGAGCTTCCAGGGATGCGTTGATGTCCAATGGGAGATTGAGAAGGGTTTCGCCACCAAGGGGTTTTGTAATGAAAGGCAACTTTCGCCATGGCTCCCATCCAAATGTTTTGAGCGAGCATTGCGCGCATCAAATTGCTCGATAAAGCTGGAACAAATGTAATGGAGCGAGCGACGAGGCGAGGTGGCAGTGCGACAATCACGTTGCGCGCCTTGACAGTGTCTGGAGTTCCCTTGATGGAGAGGATGCAGCATCCCAACCCAGCGTCGTCGAAACCAACTGTCTCGACGGGACTCGCCAGTCTCAAATCGAGCACAACGCTTTGACTCGCGTTTGCCGTTGCGATGGCCGCGTCAACCACCGCGCTCATTCCGTTCTCGACACGCACTTCGCTGTCGAACGCGTTGCGCTGCTCCGCGATCGCGAGCTTAAGCGCATCGCAAACAAGATGAAGCGCGCGATAGTTCGCGTGCGGCCATAGCCACGTTGCGCCCAGATCAACACCGGATTCGGTCGTGTGCGCACGGCCGCCAACGCGGTCGGCGGCCTCTAATATCGCAATACGGAGAGGCTGCGGGCCTCGCCACTTCTCTGCCAATCGCAGAGCCGACACAGCTCCGGCTATGCCGCAACCAACGATGGCAACGTCAAAGATGCCTTGATTTGTCATCGAATCCTTGGTCGCCACGTCGAGCGTCCCTTTTTATGGAGTATCGCGGATTTGAAATCAGCCGTTGACCCTTATTTTAACAACGACAGGCTCCAATGCTGAATGCTAAGTCGGTCTGTGGATACATCGCACTGAATGCCAACAGGAGTCATAAACGCTCGGCATATCTGGAACTAATCCCCAGGGTTCTCACATAATACTTTAACTACACCACAGTGTTTTGAAAGCCTGTCTTGCAAGTTCCCTCACATTTCGAACTCACATTTGTCTCCCACCGTGGTAGTTAAAACACAGACATAAAGTCGTCATACCTTACCGCTAAATAGATCATGTAATGAATAATAAAACACCAAGGTATGCGATGCAAAATAAGAGGAACGAATTTTTCTCATCGTAACTTGAAAACGACAATCTCTATCAAACAATCCCAATATATGGCCGCCATGAAGCAAAAAAAGAGCAAAGACATGAAGCTGGGCAGTCGGTTGGCCATGAGAACACGCCACACATGAGTTCCACGCAGGATCTGTGAAGGTAAATGCAAGTTCAGGTCGTTTCCAATCAGCTGCACTTCTTCCAAATGTGCGAGCGCTTCAAAGGCACCAGGGACGGTTCCATGGAAGCTGTTGTCCTGCACGAAAGAGTTAAGCTGGGATCAAATGGAAGCAAGATCATCCGAGGCTTTCGGTTAGTTACCTGGAGTCTCAGCGTTTCCAGAAGTAATAGATTTCCGAGCTCATGCGGAATCCGCCCGTGGAATGCATTTCCATTAAGAAGCAGATGACGAAGCGTGTGCAAGTTTCCAAGAGAGGCGGGTAGTTCCCCACCAAGCAAGTTGCACGAGACGTCCAAGCTTTCTAACATTGTCAGCATGCCAAACGATGAGGGAAGCGGTCCCACAAGGCGGTTCTTGTGCAAATTCAGGATTCTCAGTTGTGCCATTGTGGAAAGGGCGGGCGGGATTAGCCCACCTAGCCGACAGAAGGAGAGATCAAGGCACTGGAGGTTCCTCAACTTGCCAAACATTTGTGGAATATGAGCTCGATGCAATCGTTGGGCGTGGCTCCAGTGAATAGCGCGTAGAAGTGCGAGGCGGCGGAGGATGTACACCTTCTGAAAGCTGGGATTCCATCCGAAGAAAAGGCGATCGAGCTCGGAAGGAGCGTAGCTGTTTCGCACAAGGAGCGGCGTTCCGTTCTCAGCGAACGCGGGAAGCGGGGCGAGGTGGCGTTCCAGGCTCCGTTCAGCGAAGACCTTGGACAAGAGCAGCGCGTTGAAGCCGCGGGACAGTTGGCCGAGGTGGACCAGATCGCGAGGGTGCACCCACGTAAGGATCTCGATCAGCAACTCTGTAGGGAGCATTGAAGTGGGGGGCGCGTTCTGATTTGCGAGCATTTCAAAGCGTATAAATTTGGTGATGCATACTGCATACAACAGGAGGGAAATCTTAGGACTCAAACTTCACTTCCCCCACCCCCCCAACCCTCTCCCCCCCTCTGCGTTCCGGCAAGTACTCGCCAATTCCTTGGCTGTCCCTACCAATGCTGCAAGTTCCACTGCCCGTTACATTTCCAAGGCTAACTCCTGATGACAGCGTCTTCATACTCCTTGGCTGTACGAGCGGCGGTGCAGCTGACGCGGCAGACAATACTTCACCTTCTCAAACTTTCAGCAATGCATTATTTAACTCAGAAGCGATGCTTTGTGTCTGCGCCTCGTGATTTTGAAGGCCTCGGCATGGAATTTGGTGCTTGCAAGCATCTTCTCCTGCCTTTCTCTTCTTGATCTACAGACGAAAACTCCAATTCTATGATTTTATCAGGGCTGATCGGATCTCGCGGGACTTCTCTGTTTCATCCTGGTCTGCCAAGGAAGGTTTTATGCTGCACTTTGTGACAGCGCCGTTCGATGGTGCTCAGTAGTTCGGTTTTCCGATGAGTAGCTGTTGCTCCACCGCCGTTCGCGACTGCTGAAGTCAACTATTTCTGGACTCGCCCATTAAACCAAATGTCGCTTGTCACCATCCACCAATTTCTCTCAAACTATGTAGCAGTTAAAGCTTAACAAAATCGGAGTCTTCAAACGCGTGCTTTGTGTTCCAATTCTCTGCGGTTATCCAGATTTGGTAGTTTTTGTTTTTGTTTTTGTTGAACTGAGCGTCATTAGAAAAGAAATAGACACGACTCAACACCTCATGTTTGAAACCTTTTTAATCCTTAGAGGTCCAATCACGTCAACGTCATTGTTGAAACTTAGGTTTAACTAAACCAGAGTGCTCCACGATATTCACGGGACACTCTATCTCACTCTCGGAAAGCACGCGACGTAATGATTCGGAGACTTTTGTTATCTCTGGAGAGTTTCCACGTTTTCTAGACCCTTTTGAAATTGCATCCTGAGAACCAAATGCTGCCAACATCACGTCTCGTTTCCCACACGCCCCTTTTCATGAAGCGGGTCTCCTCTCAGGTGGTTAGTCTTTCCCAATATGTCTCTGGATCCTCCTCTTCCGTTGCCGCAAACTCCGCGCCGAAGGGAACCCGCTTCAAATGGACAAAACGTATCTTGACAGGTGTGCTTTCTTCCTGTCTTATCAAGAGTACTGCTAACTTACGGCATATAAACCTGGAAGCGGGAGCCGTTGTGGGCGTGGCTATATTCGCGTACACCGTCTACGAGCTTCGGCACCCTCTGCCACAGTTTGAGTGGGATCCGAGTAAGAAGACGGTGGCGGTGCTGGGCACGGGCTGGGGCTCCGTTTCGTTTCTCAAGGATCTCGACACGGACAACTACAATGTGGTTCTCGTCTCACCACGCGCGTACTTTCTCTTCACGCCCTTGCTGCCGTCGTGCACCGTCGGCACGATCGAGCTGCGCAGCATCATGCAGCCTATCCGCTTCATCACGCGCTTTAAGAAGCGCGAGATCCTCTTTGTTGAAGGAAACTGCACAAACGTCGATCCAGATACTCAAACCATTACAGTCGAGGACAACAGTGAGGTTCGAGGCGAAGTCTCTACACAAAAGATTAAATATGATTACCTCGTCATGGGAGTTGGCGCGGAGAATGCCACATTTGGAATTCCGGGCGTGAAGGAGCATGGTATAATTCAGATTGGATCTTTTGGACATTACTAATCTGCCTTATCTGAATCGAACAGCTTCTTTCCTTAAGGAAGCTTGGTACTTTTTTTAAGCTGTGTCGAAATCTGCAAAAAGCTTATCACTGTTTTCTCGCGCTTCCAGGGACGCACGCCGCATCAGATCGCAGCTTCTTGACTGTCTCGAATCCGCTGCATTCCCAGGTCAAACAGAAGCCGAAAAGGAGCGATTGCTCCATATGGTAGTTGTTGGTGGAGGCCCGACGGGTGTTGAATACGCTGCTGAGCTGCACGATTTCCTGCACGAGGTACTCGAATTAAATCCCAAGATGTATAGCTCACAAACCGCCTGAAAAACAGGATATCACAACTTGGTACCCCGAAGTCGCAGGAAAATTCAAAATCACTCTAGTCGAGGCAACCCCACACGTTCTCGGCATGTTCTCCAAGGACCTCATCGCATACACAGAGAAAGTGTTCGCCGAAAACAAGGTGGCCATCCTCAACAACACGGCCGTTAAAGAGGTGCGCAGCAAGGAAATCGTCGTGCTCAACAAGGACAAGCAGCTTGACACGATCCCGTATGGTCTCTTGGTCTGGGCCACGGGGAACGCGCCGAGGCCGCTCGTGAGCGACTTGATCTCCAAGTTGCCCAAGGATGTGCAGAATCAGCGGCGCGGTCTTGTGACGGATGAGTGGCTGCGTGTGAGGGGGGCGCCGCGCGGGTCCATCTTTGCGTTGGGGGATTGCAGTGCGACCAAGTGGGCGCCCACCGCGCAAGTGGCGTCCCGGCAAGGAGCTTATTTAGCAAATCTTTTTGGTAATATGGCTTCTCTGAAGCGGGAGAGGACCATTTTGATGGAGGAAGGGAAAAATGAGACGGATGTTCTGGAGTCCTTGCCCCAGTTTGTGTGAGTTCTCCCTTGCTCCTCGGTTTGCGCATCTCACACGAACATTGTGTATTGTGGAATAGCTACACGCATGCTGGATCTCTCGCCTACATTGGAAATGAGAAGGCCATCGCCGACCTGCCAGGAAACATTCAGCTCGGAGGAATGTTGACTTTCTATTTCTGGAGAAGTGCATACCTCAGCAATCTCTTCACAATGAGAAACCGCGTGCTTGTCGCATTTGATTGGACAAAATGCAAAATCTTCGGACGCGATATTGGTCGGGAGTGATTCTGCCAAGTTTTACATCTTTGGGCAATAGCGGCGCAAATATGCCACTTCATACACAACCTTTATTTTGATTCAGGAAATAGATACCGCCCCTTCCGTCAAAAACATCCCACAAACTGACAAGAAAACGAAACGAAGATTCACTCCTGGGTGGGCACATAGGGTTCCAAAAGCATCTTTGAGAACTTTTTGATGCTCTCGACACCGCGGACTTCCTGCGTGAGAAGCGGCAACTTGATGACGTGGAAGTCCTCGTACAGATCATTGATCTGATTCAGGTACTTTGCCTGCATCTTCGCGCGCACGTTGCACTGCTCGCAGTTAGAACCTTCATAGTTGCACTGTAAAGTCAGTCCAACCTGTTCCACCATCCACAAGAGGGGGATACACGTACCCTTCTTGGGATACAGCAACTGGTTTACGATAATATTGTGAGTGTCGATGTTGAATCCAGCCAAATCCTGAATCATGCGCTCCGTCTCGTAGAGCGACAGGAACTCGCTAATGCAGACGCAAATGAAGGTGGTCTTGTCCGGGTCCTGGAACTGCGCGTTCACCTCTTGGATCACAGTGCGCATGCTCTCGAGCTTGCTAAACATGTCTTCTTGGTTCGGAGCCGCTTGTCCCATCATGGATGAGAATTGGGAAATCTGTCCATGGACGTTGGTGAGAAACGCGGTTCAGGCGCACCGATATTTGCTCCTCTCATGCCATGTCTGCGCAGCCCTCTCCTCCCCACTTCAGGTTTCCCCGCGGTCACAAGCACATGATCTCCCCTCAGCTCGTTCCGGTCGTTCTAGACAGCATACCATAGGTCCAAAACGGCCGCCTAAATCACTCAGCTTCCCCAAGGCTTTGTCCAGCACACTCGGGAAACTCAAAAATCGCAACGTATGGCCCGTGGGGGCTGTGTCAAACACGACGGCGCTGTAGTCCATGCTCTTGACGAGCTTCATGACCTCGGCAAAAGACATGGCTTCGTCAACTCCCGGGATCGCAAAGGCGAGCTCTTGCAGACCCGAGGTCATGCCAGCATCGTCGGCTGTTTATTTGAATGGATGAGTGTTGCTCAGCTTCCATTCAGAATGTTGCGTGTGTGGAAGGAAATTGCGTACAGTTTGTATCCATCATTTCCTGCATGCTGCTGTTTGGGTCGATTTCCTGCGTTTTGAGGGTAGCGTGGGTGGTGTCAATGTCAAGGTGGGTGCTGTCAGGCCAGCGAATAAGGAGTAGGCACCATAGCGTAGAGGTTATCGAATCCATTGACGAGCATGGGCACCTTTGTGAACTTCTGGCAGAATGCGTCTGTGGGAGGGTGTGAATTGGATGGATGCGCCTCAAGTGGCTGCCAAACCTGACAGGTTGTGGGCTGGATCGGTTGAGATGAGGAGCACCTTTTCTCTTACGGCCGCCAACTGCACAGCGATGGAGCATCTGAATTCATTCGTTGAATAGGTTGGGCCAGCTTTCATTCCAGACGAAGGGACTCACGAGTTGGTCGTCTTTCCGACGCCTCCCTTCCCTCCAACGAAGATCCAGCGCAAGGATTCCTGGTCTAGAATGTTTTGCACGGTAGGCGGCAGCGGCTCGTACTCGTCTCCTGTTAAAGTCCTTATTAACAATCCTCTTGATCGCTCCCTGAGCGTGATCCCCATCCCGTTCACGCTGTCCAATCCAGTCATACATCCAATGTCATGGAATCCATCCAGCCGGGAAGGAGAGGGATGCTCACCCATCTTGGTGTCGTGTGGGTGTTTTAGGAGTCCACAAATGCAAAAATTATGCAAGCTTCGGCTTGCTTCGCAGCGGTTCTCTACGTCTGGTCCTTCTACTGTGCGTGTGGTGCTGCCGGTGAATGCGCAGGAACTCGAAATGAATCTGGATTCTTGTATCAAGTCGGACACCCGCAGAAAGTGAGTAGTGAGATCGTGTCATCTGGCTCCAGTGAATGTCATCAGCAGCTGAGCTTAGTGAGTGATTATAAGCTGTTGCTTTCAACTCCATGCACTGGAGGGTTTCCGCAAAATCTTGCTGACGCTTTGTATTTTGTACGTTAAGGGCCTGCTCTGCCGTGGACACCTCCTCTGGGATTGAAGGGAGGTAGGGCCATTTCCTTTTGAACGTTTCTGAACCTGCCTGGTTGCCCAGATGGTATATTTTGGCTGTGATGGTAGATAGATCTGACACCCACTACCTGAGGCTGTCTCATAAAGTACAATTGTTGTCATTAATGGTGCAGGGGTTGCCTGTTGATGTTGATGGGAGGTTAAGGACTTAATGCCTGGTGAGTATCGAATGTGTTGATTGGGAGGTGGTGGGTATGGCTCAAGCCTTATGTCTATTGGTTACTCATTGAGTTCGTTGATTTCATGTGTTTGCTGGATGGGAGATATGGGATCACGTGGATGGAAACCCAATTGACATCAGCTTCAAGATAAAGAACCAGATTGGGTTCATCAAAGAGGAACATGGGAACTAAGATGACCCCATGAGCACAATAGTCAATATTGTCGGTAACATTTTCAGACAGGCAGAAGTGAGAGCACATCCTCCTGGAAGACTTTCGGGACATCGCCTGGGTTTATGGAGTCATTATAGTGCTTGTGCGTGCTTATGTGTCTGGCTTGTCACGTTAAACTCACTCACTTTGAGGCAGTGCAGTTCATCAACGAATGCCCGAAATATGTGAGCAAGTGAGTTGTTCACCTAATTGTCTCGTCATCATACTTATGCAACACTTCAGACGTCAAATCAAGTAACAAAAGATGGGCTGAAATTCCAGCAGGTCCTGGAACTATGAGAGCATCCTTAACCACATGTTTTTCGAGGCCAGTTGTACTTAACTGGCCTCGAAAACAAGGACCTCTGTGAAGGTTTTCCAGAAGAGTTTTCTGTTTACCTCAAATATTGCCGCGAGCTCAAATCGACGATACCCCAGATTACGAATACTTGCGTGGCCTCATGAACAAAGGTGCGCCACCAGTACCGGTCAAGTTGATCTTGACAGATATGTCACAGTCCTCAGCGACCACAAACAAGAAGACGACGGCATCTACGACTGGTGCTTGTCAAGTCCGACTGCAGTTGGGTTCCACAGGGGTGAATGCGGATACGGAAAAAGTGGTATGATTCGCTGATGTGTTGACACACACCTTCGACCGACTGAAAGTTAGTTTGGGTGCGTTTTCCCCTTTGTCCACTCAATAAGGTGTAGTAAAGATACACGGTTTCAAATCGTGAAACAAGTTCGAAGAAAAATCTTGGGCGAGTTTGCGGCGCCAACTCCATCCAACCTGTCCTCCCCCTTTTCCGGAATGACCTCACGATCGCCCTATGAATCCGGGACACCCGCCACGGGTACCACGCTCTTCAATGCCTCTGTGGCCGCCATCGCTACATCCTCCTCCAACCCGCGAGGCAGCCCGACCCCCGTCCTCTCCTCAACGCAGTCTATCGCGAGCTCCACCATATCCCGCTCGTCCACGGCGGCCAACGTTGTGGGCATGCACTACCGCGTTGGCAAAAAGCTCGGTGAAGGGTCGTTTGGGATCGTCTATGAAGGTGATGCCTGGGACTTCGCCTTCACACAACAAGAGCAGGCATCTCACGTGTTTCTGTTTGCAGGTGTGAATATGCTCAACAATCAGCCTGTGGCCATCAAGTTTGAGCCGCGCAAGACAGACGCACCGCAGTTGCGCGACGAGTACCGCACCTTTAAGATCCTTGCCAATTCCGGTAGAGTAGGCCTCTCGCCTCATACGTGTGAGGAACAGATGGTGTCGACTCACATGCGAATATAGTGGGGATCCCGAACGCATACTACTTTGGGCAGGAGGGCCTGTACAACATCTTATGTATTGACCTACTTGGGCCGTCCCTGGAGGACATGTTTGACCTCTGCAAGCGGAAGTTCAGTGTTAAGACAGTGTGCATGGCGGCGAAGCAGATGGTGAGGGAGGAGGACGCTTGTTGTCGGCGCGCATTGCCCGTGTAAATTGAAAGGTTGATGGGCAGATCGGCTAATCAAGAACCTACATGTCAGATTACAAGAATCCAAACAGTCCATGAGCGAAACCTCATTTACAGAGACGTGAAGCCTGACAACTTTCTTGTAGGCCGAATCCCGCTCAACAACGAGATAATTGCGAACATTGGGCGATCGCAAGGTTTGCCTTGCAACCGTAAAAGGCTACGCGCTTAATGCACGTTGTAGATCCGTACAGTGTTGTAGCGAACCACTCAATGCAGTCGCCGCACCCAGCGGCGCAGATCCATATCATTGACTTTGGGATGGCGAAAATGTACCGCGACCCCAAGACGTGGAAGCACATTCCGTATCGGGAAAAGAAGAGCTTGAGCGGGACGGCGCGCTACATGAGCATCAACACGCATTTGGGGAGGGGTAAGGAGAGAGATCCTTGGATGCTCGTACTTCAGTGCTCATATCGTTGACACAAAGAACAATCGCGCCGCGACGATCTGGAGTCCCTCGGACACGTCCTCTTTTATTTCCTGCGCGGTAGCCTGCCCTGGCAAGGGCTCAAGGCTGCCACAAACAAACAAAAGTATGAAAAGATTGGGGACAAGAAGCGTACCGTGCCCCTCGAAGATCTGTGCCTGAACTACCCTGACGAATTTATCGTTTATCTGCGATATTGCCGCGACTTGACGTTTGAAGAGACGCCGGATTATGACTTTTTGCGGGGGTTGTTCACGCAAGGTATATTTTTGAACCTCCCATGCAAAGCCATCGAGCTGATGAATCACATCGACACATAGTTCTCACCCGCACGGGCGAAACGGATGACGGTATCTTCGACTGGATGCTCGTTATGGACGCTCAAAGGCAAGAAAAGGAACGCGCCGAGGAAGCTGAACGTGAACGTAGTATGCGAGCTGCGCAGATGGCTCAGCTCCAGTTCCAGCAAACCGCGCTCAAGAGTCCCGCTACCAGTGCGCACCTGAGCGTTCCGCACCTACCCCCGGCCCGAGGGCTCACGCCAGACACGGCACAATATTATCGCACGGAAGAGAGCGTCTATGCGTTGGGGGAGGCGGATGGTATTCAGATTCCGCTGAGGGATGAGCCTGTGACGTTGGGGCGGCGGGTGGGTAGTATGGGGAACTTGCCCACAATGGTGGGCGCTGGAATTGGAAGGCGGGATACAGTGCAATCGGCTACGCCACAGCCTCGGCTGCGGCCACCCCTTGCCAATGTGCCGGAACAAATGCGGTTCAGTATGCCTGGGGGGAGTTTGGGGGCTGGGTTCAGCAGTATGATGTTAGCCATGAGGCGTGAGAATGGGGAGCAATCTGTTCCACCGCCGTCACGCGAACTTTTTTCGGACCCTGGTGTGCGAGATGGGGAGCCTGTGACAGGAAATCATCGCAAGTCGTTTCATGTATTTGGTCGATCCATGTCGCCAGCATTTGTGCTGAGGAATTTCTCGGCTCCTGGAGCTGCACCTGCCGCCGAGGAGCTGAACAGCGAGGAGAAGAAATGGTGGAAAAAACTGTTCAAGCGGCTTGACTGATGCATTATATGCATCCTTCCCTGATTATTGTTTTACCAACATGGATTTTGATAGACCAACTTGGGTGACACCGCTGCATTTGTATCCGAGCTACTTGCTCCTAAGTGCGCATGAGTAAGAATGAACCCACAGTAACCAACACAAGCACGGGAAGCAACCCGCAGCGTACCCCATGAGCCCGAGTCCCCGCTAGCGTTGCTGCAGCGGTAGCGGGCAGCGCGATGGAGACAGCGCATCAGAGCTTTTTGAGTAGCAGTTGTGCGGGTATGGTGTTGGGGTCAAGAGTCCGAGTATGAAGTCGGCGGGCAGTCGGGTTGCGTTGGAGAGTGCGGCGAATCGTGTGCTTGACGGCAGGTGCCGGAGTCGCAACCTGTGGCGCAACAGCATCAGTACATGCATAAGCCGGTGCAATAAGTGCACCAGTATTACCAGCAGCAGCAGCATGCGAACGGGAGTTTCACACGCTAAACTGCTTCAGGAGCGGACGGCGGCAAGCAGTGAAGTGGTGGAATAGAATGTTTGGAGCAAAGTGATTGTTCTTGTTGCGTTTCTTGCATTGTCACTGACTTTCTTATCACCACATGGTACCTCCAAAATCTCTCGACTTTTTCCATTCGATTTTTTTCTTTTCTTGACCAACCACTTTCCATCCAAAAAAACCACGCAAATGGCACCGGACAACGCAGCTAAGGAGAAGAAGGCGCCGCGCGAGAAGAAGGTGTCGAAGCTGTCGCAGCGAAAGGCAGCTGCGGCAGAGGCGGCGGCGGCTGCGAGCAAAGGCGACGGGAAGATTGAGACCGTCGCTGACGAGTTGCGCAAACTAGTCGTCGACGAGAACAGGAACACAACGGGCGTTTTAACTTCCCAGAGAGACTCTAGAGATGTAACTATACCGCTGAATACCCGTAAATGCATTCCAACAACTTTCCATAGATCAAGGTCGAGGGCTTCTCCCTCCTCTACTACTCGCAGTATCTCATCACTGAGACTACACTTGAGTTCAACTACGGCCGTAGATACGGTCTCATTGGTCCAAACGGCTGCGGTCAGTATCTGCGAATGCATCCCCAAAGTTTGACGTTTTCACTGAAACACAACCATTCAACCAACCGCTCAACAGGAAAGTCCACCTTCCTCAAATGTCTCGCCGCTCGCGAGGTGCCCATCCAAGACCATATTGATATCTACCTCCTCAACAAGGAGGCCGACCCGTCTGAGCAGACTGCCCTGGCCGCCGTCATCGAGTACGCGGAGAAGGAAATCAAGAACCTCGAGGCCCGCATGGAAGAGATTCTCGGCGAGGACCCTGAATCCCCGCTCCTTGATGACATCTACGAGCGCATCGACTCCCTCGACGCTGCCACTTTTGAAGTGCGAGCCGCCTCAATCCTGCACGGTCTCGGCTTCAGCGCCGCCCGCATGAAGTTCAAGACTAAGGACTTGTCTGGAGGTTGGAGAATGCGTGTCGCGCTGGCGCGTGCCTTGTTTGTGAAGCCCACCCTCCTGCTGCTTGACCAGCCCACGAACCACTTGGATTTGGGTGCCTGTGTGTGGCTCGAGGAGTACCTTTCTACGTATGACAAGATCCTTGTGTGCATCTCACACTCGCAGGACTTCCTCAACACGGTGTGCACCAACATAGTGGAGTTCACGCACAAGCAGAAGCTCGCTTACTTTGGTGGTAACTACGACACATACATCAAGACCAAACAAGAGTTGGAGGTCAACCAAATGAAGGCGTATGAGAAGCAGCAGGCTGAAATCAAGGACATCAAGCAGTTCATTGCTTCATGTGGTACCTACGCGAACTTGGTGCGTCAAGCCAAGTCGAGACAAAAAATTCTCGACAAGATGATTGAGGCCGGTTTGATTGAAAAGGTGGTCAAGGATACTTCATTCAAGTTCTTCTTCAACTGCGCTGGGAAGCTCCCACCCCCGGTCCTGTCCTTCACAGATGTTGACTTCTCGTACTCTGGAAACATGAACGAGAACCCCATCTACAAGAAGCTCAACTTTAGTGTTGACACGGACTCTCGTATTGCTCTTTTGGGGTGAGTGTCATGAATTTCTCCATAGTGTTAGCGCCCTTTTACTAATTTGCATTCTACTGACTCAAAGACCCAACGGTGCCGGAAAGTCCACTCTTCTTAAGCTGATGCTGGGCAAGCTCACCGAAACCCGCGGTGTCATTCAACGCCACTCGCACCTCAAACTCGCCACGTACTCGCAACACTCTGCCGATCAGCTTGACCTCGACATTAGCGCCATTGACCACCTGCGCAAGGCTTTCCCGGAGGCTCCGCAGGATATCACGCACTGGCGCTCGCAGATTGGGCGGTTCGGTCTTACTGGTCATAGCCAGTTGTGTCCTATTGCGCAGCTCAGTGACGGGCAGCGGGCGCGTATTGTGTTCTGTCAGCTTGCCTTGAGTGCGCCGAATGTGATTCTGTTTGATGAGCCCACGAATGCTTTGGATATTGAGACAATTGACAGTCTGGCGAACGCGATTAATGAATTTGAGGGAGGCGTCGTGCTCGTGTCGCACGATTTCCGTCTCATTTCGCAAGTTGCCAGGCAGATCTTTGTGTGTGATAAGGGAGAGGCGAAGCTGTTTGATGGAAGCATTGCGGACTACAAGGTCCAATTGAAGAAGGAGATTCAAAAGTCCATGGCCAAGTAAGGTCGGGGAAGGATACAGCAGCTGTGTTTTCTTTTGATCTTTTTTTCCTTCTTATCTCTCAGTAGTAATCCCCTTCTTGTGCTGGCGGGGCCTCGGAGCCCATAAACCATTTTGTTGAGTGCGCAGAGTACGAAGTGAGGGATGGGCACGAGATCGTCTGTGGTGGAGAAGTCAACGTACAATGAGGCTGCTTGATTCGTGTCCAAAGATGTGGTTTTTAGTCAGCAAAGGTACAGATGGGTTTGGCCGTTGGCAGCCACCTCATCTCGAACCTTTCCGCTGCTTGATAGCGGACGGAGAGGGAAGTCTGGCGAATTTACTACTTCTCTGAATCGCGTGGGATATTCATCCACAATGACAGTGCGACTGTGAGGTCGCGGAGTGGGATGCGTTTCACTCTGCCACGGGATTGTCCTTAAAGAACAATTTTCCGACCTGTGGGGTCTAAACTAAATTTTGGACGTCAGCGGGTCCAGCGCACTGCAAACCCAATCTCGTTTTCCACCCCCCGTACTCAACAACACCGCCTGTTTCTCGGTCAGGATTGTGGCTCTGAGAAGAGTGCGTGCATCCCTCGCCTCTCGGACCATTGCAAACAGCCTATCTCATCCCTATATAAGAGAGCACTTGCCCATCCCCCGCGACAAGACGCCCATTCTTCAGCAACAGAAACACATGTCAATGAGCGAGAACGTTGCACAACCCAAGGACACGCCAATGGGCGAGGCCCGGAGTTCGGACACCACAACAGATTCAAATGGGATCGTGAAAGTGTCCACCCTCGGCAGCGCAGGTTTGCGTCTCGCCAAAAAAAACCTATATAAGGGCACGGCTAACAAGGTTAATCATAGGCCTCAAGAGCTTGATTGGGCGGCGAATAGACGGTTTGTTTTCTGGTCTCACCTCCTGAAAAACTCATTCCGGGAAAAACTTAGGAGAGGATATCGTAAAAATGTCGCGCAGGATGAAGGGAGCGGTGCGGGACGAGTTTATTGGCTACCTGGAGAT
Source organism: Chytriomyces sp. MP71 (assembly GCA_025201725.1). Taxonomy (NCBI): domain Eukaryota; kingdom Fungi; phylum Chytridiomycota; class Chytridiomycetes; order Chytridiales; family Chytriomycetaceae; genus Chytriomyces; species Chytriomyces sp. MP71. The sequence continues at coordinate 22,718 of MU614527.1, read as the reverse complement.
CTTGAGCAAGAATGGGCAGATATTCTGTCGCTGTGCCAAAAGGGCGGATATCGTGACTGCAACGGATGGCATGAAAACGATGGTTTGTTGGAAAATCGATGGTCTATGCGGTAGTCTAAGACGTCATTTCTCTCACAGGTCGGGACCGACTGTTTGACAGCCACGTCGCCATGTTGCTTTGTCCTCGGGAGGCTCGGCCTACCTGGGATCGCAAAATCTAATGCAAAAGTAGTCAGCGCTTCAGGGCAATCGAAATCAGCGGTACAGCCAAGCACCAGCTCGTCTCAAACGAAAACCATAGCTGCGAAAAAACCATTGGCACCGGTGTCCAAGCCAACACCAAAGAAGCCAACAAAGCTGACAATCGATCGTTCAGCCGGTCTCTTGACCAAGTCAGGACTATATGTTACGATTACGGATTCTTCATCGCGCTTGAATGTGGCATCGGAGGTGTTAACAAGGAAACCCCCAACGAAATCACGAAAAGGCACACCGGCGCCCACTCTCATTGCTTCATCAATTGCATCAACCTCTGCATCGACACCTCATACGTCTGATCCAGATTTTCGGGCCAACGCTGCCTGCTTTGATCCTACAACCATGCAGGACAGCGCAAATGTTTTGGATATGTCCATGTTGAATACCCGTATAGTTCCCAATAGCTTCGAGCTCCTGCAAATGTTATGTCCACACTTTTTTGACACCTCAATCGACGAACTGCTGGCGTCCCAGCCCCCTCCTTCCACATCTATAGATCCAGAAGTCATCAATGATATAATGTTGGATTTATCCGAGTTCTTTTCGGACCCCAACATGCTGTCTGGCCTGGATCCTGTCATGCTCAACCAGCAAGCGCTGCCACCTGTTTCAAACTCTGTAAACCTGTCCATCATGAACAAGCAATCCTACTGTTCCGGACAATTTATTTCATCTGACATTCCAATTTTGCAGCCGTCGTGTTTGTCGTCGTCCCTTTCGTCAGAGCAGGAGAGATTACGAGAAAAGTCGCTTCTTGATCCCGCCTTCATGGATCTATTTTGTGATGGTGGAAACGTCACTAATTCCCCTTTCTCTACTGCCGGGTCTTTGGACTTGATGATGACCAACTGTGACCTTGAAAGCTTGGATGGCAGCACGTCCGTCTTCTCCAACACACCTATTCAACTTGGCGACATACTGAACTCGTTATCTCCTGAAAATGCAATCATTCAGCCGGCCCCGTGGCTTCCCACCCTCCCCGACAAGGACTTTCCAAATGTGTCGCCGACATCATCCATCTCTTCAATTTCGTCCTTTACCACATCGTCATCTACTGTGAGCGGCACTCATATTGAACTCCCTAGAGCTCCCAGTCGCAAACGTCAGTACCCGTCTACCTCTATTCCCACAACCACTGCCGCGAGTTTGCCAACCACCTCGAAACGTTTGAGCACTCCAGACCTTCGGAAACCATCGGTGCGCTCGACGCCCACTCCAACGTCTGGCACACCAGTTGCAGGGGCGGTAGTGAATTCCCCAGCAAAGTCTCAATCCTTGTCCCGCCGGGCACCAGACAACCTCGCGCTCAACAGCACAGCACCTGCGATCCCACGTGCTCGGAGCCTTTTGATACCCAACGGAGCAAACAAGCCATCTACATCTCGAGAGTCTTCCAGCACGGCTCCGGCTATGACGCGAGGCACGGTGGGACGCGGGGTTGGGAGGGTCCCCACGGCGACTGCCTCCCGCGCAACGAGGCCGCGCGCGCCTGTAGTATCGTCCATTCCCGCCGCCGTTGGTAAGAAAGCGGCGGTTGTTGCAAGGAAAGCTGCGCCTGCGCCTGCGCTTGGGGATCTGATCGATGTCGTGGATGCACCGATAAGTCCTTCTGCGTGCGGACATTCCATCGACATGAATTTCTTCATTTTGGATGAGATCGTTATGCAGGATATGGTGGCTCCTGACGTGGTTGTTGAAGAGGAAGGTAACGCGCCGAAGCATACAGCTGTTGTAGCAAAACCTCCGGTCTCAGCACTCTTCAACACCTTCTTTGATGTTGCGATGGATGTGGACACGGGTGACGTGGTTGTGGAAGATATTGCAGCTAGTGCCGAGAAAGTGTACTTGACCTCCGCTGTTGCTGACGACTGGTTTTTCTGAATTTTGGGACTCGGATATTATTTTTTGCAAGCGTCTTTGAACTATTTATTATGCAGAGTTGGGTTGTAAGTATTAAATTTGAAGTTTGAATGCGTTTTGAGTTTGACAGCGTTGTCCCAACTGATGCGCAAACATCGAACTACAGCAGTAAGGTCCTAACAAGTTTAATAATAACAATTGAAAACAGCGAGCAAGAGAAGAAAACGTAACAAGAAGTTAACAAGACCAAATGCATTATTTAAACTACAATACTTCCTCCTCAGTTGATGTTGCGAGATCTGGCCGTTTTTGCCTCATCCTGAAAGTCCCCATTAGCCCGCTGGAAAACTCTTTCAAGGAGGCCGAACTCCGCTTTTTGAGTCCTTTGCCACCATTGAGCGAAGCACCCGTTCTACCTTCAATTTCTAAACCAGACAGGCTCGACGTCCCTTCCTCAGTGTTATGGATGCTGCCATTTCCGTTCACCATCGTGGTTGCCGTACTCACGTGCTTGTTTTGTAGCACAGATCGCTTCTTCCGTAAGCTGAAAGGCGAAGATAGTGTTGCCGATATGCCAGACTGCGCGTCGTCTTGACTCTGCGTATCCTCAACTACCGGCTTGCGCAGGAAAGAGGACTTTTTCCTAACGAGGCGGAAGAGACCCACTTTGCCGTTGGTGTTCTGTTGTTGGTCCACGCGAGCTGATTCGCGCGACATGAGTGGGCCAAACCATTTGAGGGGACTCGGAGCTCTCTTATTCGGTTGCGAGGAAGTTACGGAGACCAGAGTTTCAGTGGCAGCACCGGGTCGGGGCAGGTAAGGGTTGGATTCGTGGCGAATCATGGCAGGGGGTTCTGCAGCTATAGCAACCACAGAAGTAGGGGCTTCGGTTTCAGCAATGGGGTCGTGTGGGGATTCGGACGAATTTGGCTCCGTGTTGGTCGGAGAATCGACAGGAATGAACGAAGGATCCAGTTCTGATGATGCGTCGTTTATCGTTAGGTCGTCCTTCTCTTCTGCAGCCAATATTAAGTCATTGCTTGCTATCTTTGATTCAACAACCGATGATTCGCGATTGAGAGAGGAAGGTGTCGCCGCACTTGGTTTTATGGACACCTCCCCAATTCGAACAACCATGGAATCAGTCACAGAATCTACATCATATGACATCCTTTTGTCGCTGTGGTCGTTATCCATTGATTGCCTGATGACCTCAGCATCGACGAGGTCATTGGTAGATTCATTCCGTTTCAATGCAACATCAGTAGAAACCGCCTCATCGTGAACGGATCCAGAAACAACAACAGCTATTAGAGTGTCCTCAGCAACCGGCTTAACATCAGTGACAGCAAAGCCAGTTGAGGCCTCATCGATGGGCTCGGAAAAACCTTCCACCTCCTGCTCTGGTAGAGTCGCATTCACCACCAAAAATTCGCCCGCTGCATCGTCTGCATGCACAGTCGACGACGAGCTCATGCTGCGACGCTGGCTGGTGTGAACATACATAGCGGGCCCTTCTGACACAGACGGCTCCACTGCGGGCGCCTCGCTCGGTCCCGCAGGTACATGCGTAGAGACGGATTTGACGGGCAGTATGGCATGCGAGGCCGGGTGTGAAGGTGATCCCGCAAGTGCGTCATCGCCAGATTTAGAGACGGCCGCGACCGCAGCCGCAGATTTCAAGTTCGCCAAGGTTTCTTTACCGCGTAGCTGCTTTTGCGGTTGTTCGGTGTTCGGGAAGGTGAGGATGGCGGGCAAGGTTTCGCCGTCCTTCACGATCCATCCTGGGCCAGAAAGTATGGAGGAGCTGTTTCCGCGGCGTTTGGAGGGGGCTGTGGAAGGCGATGTTGAGGGTGGCGAGATTGGCTCCGTTTCGACAAAGTGCGTGATTGATTCGACCAGAAGTTTGAGGTCGTTGACGGAGCATCGTCGTCGCGGGTCTAGTTCAAACGCCCTTCGCAGGATAGCATCGAATTGAAGTGTAAGATTGAATTGTTGGCGCAGAATGTTGGGGTTAGTGACTGTGCAGACGACGTTTTAGAATCCACATAACAACCAGGTGATATGACTCACTGGCAAATGCAGAAAAGATAGCATCCGTCATATGCGCCTCGAACCATGGGTTCTTTCCAAAAAGAAGGTTCAGAAGAATGACTCCCAATGCCCAGACATCATTGGCAGCGGGCGAATAGCCTCCACTCAATACTCCAGGAGGAACTGGTAGAGATCGTGCAGAAGGTGGTACAGGTTGTCCCGGTGTGACGCCTTCCGGTGTGTTGTGAGTGAGCTCAAAGCATTCGGGAGCCATATAGCGCACGCTCCCGCATCCGAGTTCGGTGGACCATTCGTCGGCTGTTGCGAGTCCAAAATCTGCCAGTTTAACTTTGTAATTTGCCGTTGAGATGAGACAGTTTTCTGGCTTCAAGTCGCGATGATAGAATCCAGAGTTGTGGCAGTGCAGGACAGAATCGGCGACTTGTCCGAACACTTCTTTAACAACATCTTCCGGGAATCCTCCTTGTTGCGTGATGGCTTCGTACAAGTCTAAATAAAAAATTTGATTGAGAATCCGAATAGATGGTTGCGGATACTGGGAGAATCAACGAAGAAAATTTTCTTTTGTGTCAATATGAGTGTGACATGGTTGGGTCAAGCGTTCCAAACACAGACTCGTTCAGCCACCGCCACTATTTCTTTGTCTGTTTCCTTGGAAACAGTTTCTTCGCCATGCCTTGTGAAGCCTCCTTCGTCGAAAAAAGAAATTTCGCTCGCAGTTGCTCAGATTACTCACCGAGCTCGCAGTATTCCATGATGAGATAGAGACAGTTCGCGTCCTCAACAGTGGCAAGAAGCTGAATGATATTTTCGTGGGGATCCATTGCCTTCATGACCTCCGCCTCCTGACGCTGAAGCATGAGCTGCCTCTCGTCGAGGCCCGCCTTAAAGAGTCGCTTTACAGCACGCTTCTCAGGCTCGTCGGCGACTGTTTCGGCCAAGTAAACGTGGGCAAATGAGCCAGTGCCAATGACGGACAGGATGCGCACGACATGGACGCCGAGCGGATCCACCAAAACGGTGCCGAAAATCTCGGTTGGGTCGCACTCGTCCTGCATTCGGAAACGTCAGTTTCTATGCAGTTTGCCTCCGAGCGAGGGCTGCTCTTACCATTGAATGCTGGTTCCTTCTGCTGCTGTGGTGACCGAGAGCCGAGGAAGTGGACCTCTGCGAGGTTGTGTCAAGATCGAATACCTTCAAACAACGAGGCTTCGATGAAGGTGGAGGAGGCGACGTGGTTGGTGCCGCTGGGTCGACCTGAAACGACCAAGGCTTTCGAGAGACGTTTTGTGAAACTTGTGAAACACAAAACTGTTGATCTGGCACACACCCTCCGTTACCGCAAATATTTCCCTTCTGCTTCCATGATAAATATTGAATGGATAATGGGAAAAAAGAAGTGTGGACAGATGTAGTATGCATAATTGATCGTGATTCCAAGGTTGAAGCAGTCAGTCTCATTGAATTTCGAAGGTGTTTCACTTGGCTGGTACCGAGGTTATGAATTCATCGACAGTTTGCCCAAGTGTCAGCAAGCCATTGGCAGTTGCCACACTTGCCTGTAACTGGAACCTCCCCGACCCACTTGCCTTCAAACAAAGTGATAACAATACTCAGATCCAGGACCAGGGAGCGTTCGCCGAGTTGAAGGTTTGTCGCTTCGTTCACCCAACACGGACAAACGGTGGTCACTTGTTGCCTTCTATTTACACTATGTGAGACCAAGTTTAAGTAACTTTGGGTTGGGAGGCATTCTCATTTTCTGGTCAATGTAATGACGCGTTGTTGAAAAGGGTTGGGGGAGCGATGTTGGCGGTGGGAACACGAAGGGCCAGATTTACTCCGCGTTGGTGGATATAATGCAATCACAAGCACCGGCAGTACTTCCCCCTTTTGCTAGGGATGTCAAGGACCAAAAATGGCGTGCTTCATTATATGATAATTCTTTTTTGGGGATGAGAACTGTCAGTTGACGGAGGGGAATAAAAGAGAAAGAGTTGTAAAATGACTCTGCCTCTGTCAGGACCTAAACCTACGTCGAAAGGAATCAAACGTCGGGGCCTGTGGTAAGATTGACTATGGTGAAGTGTGCATTCTCACGGAGCATCTCTGCTCGCAAGAATCTCTTCGCGGCGCACTTAGCAAGCCTGCGAAGCAAGTCTAAAATCCCAAGATGCCTCTATGCCGTCCGACATGTTTCAGACCCTCGGTAAGTCCGTCAGGGAGACGCTGCCGACAATAGAAAAGAAGCACTGAGAAAAAGGTATGGAGTCGTTTATTTCGCTTTATTACATTCATTCACATTCTGGCGGACGTTCTGTCAAGCCTGGTAATGTTGACGAAGCCGAACGTTTCAGCAAGGCAACTACTCACGCCGCTTCTACGCTATTTATTCACGTTTAATAATGAGGTAGTATTGGACACTGCGTCTCAGCTCCATTGAAGCACTTCACAACATCAAAAAGTGTGGGTTCGAGCACGAAAACACAACAGGTTCGGCGTTGAAGATCAACTTCTCACATTTCGTTCCATTTATTCTTCTCGATAGTTGGGCCTTGAGACGTGCCTGAATAGTTTCGTCTGTCGTCAATTTAAAAAACGTTTCTGTAAAGGTTTTTATTTGGGTGCCCTGCCACAATGTCAGCTGAACCTTAACGTTGAGCAGTTCGTCTATTTGGATGCAGACTGAAGTTAGTGGCAACTGATCGATTCGAAAGGCAGGAAGATGTGCGGTGAAAATGGAAGTCCTCGTGGCAAATGCGTGGCCTTCGCGGGAGTTCACAAAAAGCTCCGACGAAAGTGCACGCTCTTTCTGATCTCCACTTTGGTGGCCCCATTGTCATTCTTCCGACTAACCCAACCGATAGACACCCTTCCACTTCCCTCCAACCACCAATCACGACATGATGCAGACGCAGCCATCGAGGGGGATGGAGGACAGCTTTGAGGCTACCATTGACGAGCAGCGATCGGCGTCATCGTCGTCCTTCGCGGCCGAGTCCTTCTTTGTCCAGTTTCAGCAGAACCGCTGCGTCTCGGCTGCATGCTCGCCGCTTTCTCTGCCCACGCCCGTTTCGGCACTTTCAGCCTCCGACGAGCACGTTTTATCCGTGGTCGTTGGCGCGATGGGCCCAGTCGTCCTTGAGCCACCGCCGCAACTTAGCAACAACATCAACAACTCCAAAAAAATCTCTGCAAGGCGACCCGTTTCAGATCTTTACGCATCAGCCCTCTCCCACTCTTATGCAGCCAAAGTCGGCTCCTGCGACACAAGCTCGTCGCAGTCATCCTCTCTCGCAGGTTCATTTCCCATTACACCGTCAACAAATCATTTCATTTCAAACCTTGTTGGCAACGTCATGACGTCAGACTCGGGCTGCGCTGTCAATGGCTCGTTTCAGTCCACATCCTTGTCTCCGTCTCAGTCAAACTCGAACAACGACTGCAGATCATCGCCACCACTATTGTTGTCTCCTCAAGACGAAAGCCATAATGAATCAGAAACTGACGAGGACGAAAATTTGGACCATTGGCATCAAAACCCCTTCATGAATCACTCAGTAGACTTTGCAGTTTCCACCACTGTCGACTGTTTAGATTCAGATGTATCAGATGTGGAGGTTGATGATGACGAAGATCATAATGTACGGATATGTGTGGGATCTCTTGCGTCCAACTCCTCGACGCGACAAATGATGACGATGCAACATCCACACTCCATGGCCTTCAATACAACCATCACGTCCATTAGTTTGATTTTAACGGATAGTGATAGTAATGTTCTGTCGTCAGTCAAGAAATTTCGATCTGGAAGCGTGTCAATTCCTTGTCCTTCCCCTTCTACTGGCAACAACACGCCAGGACAAGACCTGCATCCTGAATTTGAAATTGTTCGCAATGAAGACACTTCCCTAATTGCTCCCATTTGTGTCGAACAAAACGCACTCGCAAAATCGTGGGCAGCTGGGGGTAACAGGAAACCATTCATGGGAGCGGGCAAGCTTCATTTTCATCACAGGAAGGACCACGAGCAGGAAGCAGTTTCAACTTCAGGAAGGGGGTGTCTTTCATCAGCGTCGTATCAAAAGTGGAAACAGCATCAGCATTGGAGTAATAGCAACCCTGCCATGCTGCTCAAGTACAATAAAGTGAGTGGAAGCCCCACTCGACCTGAGTCTTGGTTTGTATTTTTTGTTTGGCGTGCCATTCAGCCTGCGGGTGATTCACCACATCACTCAGGTACAGCAGCACAGCCCACACTATTTACCCCGACGCCTACGAGCTTTTTAGCAACACTTTCTACGGATCTTCTTGTCCCATCCGTACCCAACCCATGAAGTCCCTCCTTGGTGGTTCCCACGCCCCGCACCTCTTCGCACACAAACCGCGTCTCGCAGAGCTCGTGCGCATCCGCAGGTTTCTCTTAAGCGCCCCGGAAGCAGCGTATAAACCCCTGGAGCCCGCCGTATTCGACGATCTCGTTGCGCGCGGGGACGTGATGGTTCGGGATGGCCGCGTTGTAGCCGTGCGCGGGGTGGAAGAGGTGCGACGAGAGGAGGAGCTTCGCGACAGTGCGCTCGTAGAGCAACATACTCCTGCCGTTGTCGTGCGCAAGAGTTCGCTCTCGGAGGCGGCACAACGCACAGCGACGACGCTGGAAGTGGCAGAGGAGCCTGTCGTGCGGAGGAAGAAGAGCTATAAACGCATGCTGGTGATGAGCGTGGATAGAGAAGAGCTTGTCTTTGATGAGGATGCGCAGGGTTCTGCAGCGTCAACGGCCCCTCGGCCACCTGTGGGGTTACATGTCAAAGGAGATGCGGGACGGCACGTATCGTTCGCATCGGTAGTGCAGGTCGCGGACGGGTCAGTGGTGCGGTTGGATGATAGTCCCAAGGCTGCGCGGGCGAAGGAGTTTCGGAGAAGGGCGATGGTGCGAGCTGTAAAAGGGTTAGAGAAGGTGCAGCCACATGGGGCTGTAACGATGGACTTTTGTGCAACCTCAAGGCCAACGCAAGCTGTTGCAATGGAGGAGATGGACGAATCCATCATCGGGACGTGTTCGTGGTTCGCAAGATTGTTTGGTGTCTGTTTCGGTATGTCACGTTCTGTGAGTCAACAGCCCTCGGAGCGGCCAGTGAATGCATCTACACCGCTTTTTGAGTCTCCTGCACCCACTTATGGTGCTTTGTCTCGTCCTCAGGTTGGTGGCTTCGAAGGACTCTTTCTACGAGAAGATGGGGAAGGCGTGCACAATAATGTCAGATGGGCTAAACAGAAGGAGCTAAAATGGTCAGATGACGAATCGAGTGACTGTGATGACGAACAGTTTTAATGGTTAAATAATGATATTTTGTAGTTTTCTCTTATACAGCCGGAGATAGATAGAAATTTGGTCCACGAGCTGGGTGTGTTGAGAGGTTGGAAAGATGCGGTAGACATAAATACAGATGAATACTAAACTTGGAATAACTGGCGTCGGGCTCACAGGCGAGGCGCCAGTAGGTGGCTTCACTTTTTCTGTCAGAAATGCCTGTGGAATCCTTTCTCTTGGCGCTATTCTGAGCATTTTCTTTTTAAAGTTCCGGTACTTGGGTAGTATTGTCCCTGTTGTCTGTCACCCCTGTGCCTCCTGCTGTCGCTGAACAACTACTTGCGCATGCCCTCGTCAATAAAAGCAATGCTGTCTCCTCATTACCAATCAACTTGAAAGCATCTGAACTGGCGATGGAAACTGTTGTCCTCATGCTGTTTGCCTTATGTACAATGTTCGTGATCTCCAAGGTCAAGTAGCACTATGAGGTCAAGACCTACAATGGAATTTGGAAGAACACAGAGCTCCAAATTGATAAGGAATTTCGGCGAAATGATGACTTCAATCTCCCTCTTCGAAAATGTACTGCGCACATCATCAAACAGGATAATGAATTCTGATCCAACTCACCGCACATCATCAAACAGGATAATGAATTCTTATCAAACTCACATGTATTGGAATTGAACAGAGTGGAGCAAATTGTTATTATTGATGAGGGTTTGGGTCAGTGTGTCCACTGGCAGTCAGCACTAGCAAAATTGTGATGGTGATAATAACAAAGAAATCATCAATGACACAATCTTTGCACGAGCAGTTCATTATACATGTTGAGAGAATCGAAGTGGACGGACTTAGATACCAATGGCAACACAACTGGTCAAATGCTTGAGACTGGTGGGTACACCATTACCGACTTCTTGAATAGGAACTTCCACGAAAATGACCATTTAAACACCGAACGTCAATTTCATTTCTTACATTTGGATCGATCCACAACTCTTGTCGCATCTTCGCAATGAGAAAATAAATGGATTCGATACGAAAGCTGGGAATATGGCAGGAATATAGACGAAACTTCGCAAATTGATGCACGGAACTTATACTGATGTTAAGCTCCAAAATTAATCTAAGTCAGAAATTAACCCCAAACTATTTATTGACAATACGAAGTGGCTGATTGTAATGGTACAATGAACTATGAATTATCCTTGAGAAAGGAAGGCGGCACCATCAACCCCACCACTTTGTGTGCAAAACTTCCTTGCGGCAGACGTAGCATCAAACTTGTCGATATATGCTGAGGCTCCGGAACCGCCGCAGCAATCTTGACGCGCCCATAAGGCGTGTACCGCATGGGCCTTTGACTATGACCCTGCACTTTTCTCGCAGTATCCCCTACAAAGAGCACATGTCCATTCACAGGGCTCACAGGACTGCGCGGGCACATCCCAGAAGCCTGCGCAATCATCTTCGGCGCAACCTGCCGCCGTTGCTGTGCGTGGAGGCCCGCGCGGCGACTGTACCCTTCTGCAGCAGCGCGCACGCGGGTGAGCCAGGCCACATATTGCGTTTCCGTACTCCAAAGGTCGAAGCCGAGGAGGAGGGCTACATCCAGTTCGATAGCACTAAGGACGCTGCTGGGGATCATGGCAACCTGGCTCCAAGTCTGTGCGGGGAAGATAAATTTAATTAGAATGAGGGAATATTTTTCTGAAAGAATTTAGGAGACCAACCGAGTTTGTGAACGTGTTGCAGCATCCGTTGGGACCCTTCATTGCCATCATAAGGCTGACGACAAACAAGCTCTTAACGGAGACACGGCTAGCTAAACGTACAAATATGCCGCGTTCAATGTCACCGAGGCTGGCGAATCCTTCATTCAGTAAAACAGGTGTTCGCAGACCCTGCATCTGCAAAACCTTGCACTGCACACGCTTGATGAGTCCAAGAGCCAAAACTACTATGCTGAGGCTGACTTGTGTTGTGCTCAGAACATGATCGACGTAGCTGAGCAGGTCTGAGGGAACGTTTTGAAGACGTGGAAGGGGCGTTCCAGAGGATAGATTGGCAGCAAAATGAGCAGCAAAAGCCATAAATTCACGACTGCTGCAAGCGCTGCTTGTGCCCGGAGCCATTCCTGTTGGGGTTGTAGGCTGGAATTCTTGTTGCCGCGGACGGAGGTATGATGTAGCGGAATCAATCGGACTATGTGGGCTGAACATAATGCCAAGGCCAACGGAGGTGTTGTTGGCGGCCATTGTGGGGTGCGCTTGCAATATCGAGACGGAAGTTCAGGATTGTGTCAAAGAAGGGGGAGGAGGTCACAGAATGAAGGGACCTCCTTTTTGGTTCAGGAACAGGTTTTCTAAGGAGTTAGGGTGTGATGCACTAAGACACGGAAATGGAACTCTGACTGTGTTTCATTTGGGTTTGATCGAGGAAAATGAAACACCCTGGCACAAAAAAGCGACGTTACGCGAAAATTTGGTTGGAAGACATGCGAACGAAGGTTCAAGCGGAGACGAGCGTGACACAAACGAATGACTTGAAAATGAAGAAAAATGAAGAACTAAAATCGGGTTTTTAGTTCCTATTTCGTGACAGGACCTTCAACTAATGAGCACTAAATCATTCAGACGAAGCCAATATCGTCGCACTTATTTTAATGCTCAATATTTCTTATCTCCCCATCTATATGCATCGTTGCAACAAATGGCGCCATTTTGGCTATGATCACTTGCTGACGTTGGGTACGCCGACGCAGTCACTGGGACGGATGGAACTTCGATGCAACAACGGTTATGTGTTCTCAGGAATTATAAATCGAAGAGCGCGCGCGCGTGCATCGTGTGCGGGTCGACGAGACGGACGGTCTGTGGACCTCATCAAAAATAGTGCAGAAACCGAAGTTATATTTCCCCTAACCCAAAGAAAAACGGTACTGCGATCATGCACAACCAAAAAGACAAACAGGTCAGCCCAGCAGTGCTTAATTTTGACCCGCAAACAGCCGATCCCCCGCACCCTTGCTCGACGCGTCTGCTAGAGCATGGTGGCTCAACGCTTCACCCGCAATCGCCAACGCAGAATGCTCCCCAGCGACAACCGTGTGTCGGTTACGTTCACTGCTGACCCGCGACCGCGACCGTGGAATCGGAGCCCCACTCTTCATGGCCGCCACAATCACACCGTCTACTGACGACGGTCGGCCCCTAGCGAGATGGTCACTGCTTCTGCTCGCCTTTCTACCCCCTCTCTCCATCTCAGGCATGTCCCCAAGCTCCAACAAATCCCCGTCGCTCTGAATAATCACAGGCTTCGGCTCCTCCTCCCGTAGCTCCTCGCTCGTACCCGCCTGGTCCCCAAACACGTCCTCCCAGCGTTCCACGCAAATCTTGACAAGGGTCCCGATCCCCCCGCCATTCGCGCCCACAGCACACATGCCCAGATCTACGACAGGGTTCGCGCTGCGACACAGGTTTGGTGCCCAGACAATGGCGAGGTTACCACTGTGCATTCGTGTGGTGGCCTCGTTTGCGTGGATTTGGTTGAGGAGCTGAAAGAGGGCGCGGAGGAGTATATAGCTGGGTATCGCAAGAATGGGAAGGAGGATAGTCTTGAGGTAGGTAAGCTGGGTTGGTTCAGTGGTGTCGTTGAATGCTGCGGGTGTTTGGATGCCGAGAGTGAGTTATTCACGTTATCTCACAACAAGTCGCTCACATTGAATCTTGCGAATCGTATCATACAAGTTGGATTCAAACATGGGGGTGGGAAGCTCCCGGAAAAAAAGCTTCAACAACCCACACGCGCTGTGAACGCCCCCATAGTCGTCCATCTGAATCTCTGTCGCCCCGCTATTATATAGCTCCTTGAGGCTCATCACGCTCGGCAGGCTTGGGCTTACGCGAAAGAGACCCTCCGTCACGAGCCCGTTTGCGAGAATGAAGCGGATACAGTCCGTAACGACGCGTGGCAATCCGCGGGCGCCTTGCGGGCCCATCAGGGTTTCGAGTGGAACACCAAATTGGGTTGTGGAGCTTGCAAAGAGAGATTGTGAGCTATTGGTCGGGGAAACGGAAAGGCCGGCAACAGAGAGGGCCCAGGTGGCCAGGCTATTGATGAGGCTTGCGTTGGCGGGGGAAGCACCTTTCGCGTCGGTCTTTCGAAATTCTGTGATGCGTTGCTTGTCGATTCTGTGTTGTGTGCTGTCTTATGAGTCGCAAGGAAAGGAGAATCGTAATGCACGCACTCAGCAATGATGCGTGGGACGTGCACTTGCATAATTGGAATGTATTCCGCCAAAACTTGCATATTCTCGATCCAAGCAAGCTTCGCCGTAAATTTCGGGCTGGTTAAGTCATTCTTATTACCGTCATGAATGAGGTGTGCGGAGACGAGTCACCTAACGATTGGACCAAACACCTGCATCAAGAGGTGAAACCATGGCGATGGATGCACCACATAAAGCTTCTTCAAATTCTTGCGAAACCTATGAAGACTTTGTGAGCACGTATTGTTGTGCACAACACGTTGGGGGAACCTACTTGCGCTCCAGTTGTCGGTACACTCTGAAAAGCCACGTCATCTTTGGACGGTGACGCGATCCGCTCGCAAAGACAACGACAACATAATCGTTGGAAACGAGGGCATCGAAGCGGACGAGGAGCGCCCTGCGGTGTTGGTGCGCCCGTGTTCAGAACGAAGGGAGGCTCACGATCGCGACGGTCGCTTACTTGAGCAGATCGTCGTAGCTCGACACGGACGGATCGGGCAAGAAGCAGGCGTAAAAGACAAAGATGGGCCGCGACAGGGCGTCCGTTCCTGGGTTTCGCGCGCAGGTCAGCCACCCAATTCACGTAATCTTTCTCATTTAAGCTTGCCTGCCTCGCGGACAAGCTGCGTGTTGACCAGTGCCGAAAGAACCGGATCGATCTCTGGGGAGTAAGGCGGTGTTTCCAGCGACATCTCCGCTGCGACTGGGTATTGGTTATGGAAAGGTGACAATTCAGGCCTCCACTCGGTCCTTTTTGACATTAACGAGTGCGTCTTCTGAAAGTATGCGTGACTTAACACTAACGTTCATCGGTAGCCACTATCGTACTTGGCTATCGCTCCGGCAGTCCACGCATTTGGTCAGAAAGTATATCTAGTTTATAGCGGAAGAAACAATCCGAACGAGGACATAAAGTTCAAGAAGCGCCAACAACCAGCGGACCCCATTGCACCCGCCACAGAAAGTGTTACATTCTAGCCATTGTCGGTTATGGTATGTCCACACCTGATCTCGTAGTTTTACAACGTTGAGAAGCTTCGCCTATGGACTCCTGAGCAACAGGCCATCAGAAATAACGTGAGTATGCAGGTGCGTTTATTCAGCGGCGTCTAAAAGGGGTATCTTAAGTTACGAAAATAAAATGAAATCGAACACTTTCTCAGGAGCATTATTGAAGAAAACGATGGCCGAGGACCTGAGCAACAGAATATCTCATCGCAGGCTCCACCTCTGTCATATTCCTTAAAAGGTGCAAAGCATCGTTGTCGAAGTCGGCGGTGTCACCCAGTGGAAAGGTACCTCCATTTGAAGATGTGAGTTTCTTGTAGCCGACACGTCCACTCTGCGCGTCTTTCACAACCGCAGGTAGCTCACCACTCTCGCTCAGAAGAGTGACGAGGACAAGTCCAAGCGCGAAAATGTCCGCGTCCCTCCCGTCCAACTCGGATGCGGAGAAAGGTGCATCCTCCAGTAGCTCCGGGGGCGTTATATCAACGGTTCCATACGATTTGAGACCGCTTGAGACGTGCTTTGCGGAACCCAAGTCGGCAATTTTGACACCCAGACACGACTCGATCAAAATATTCTCCGCCTTCACGTCCCCACGGTAGTAACCATGGCTGTGCATATATGAGAGACCTAGCGCTGTATGCCTGATGATCTGCTTGATCTGCGACATGGGCATCTTGCAGTTTCCGAAAGTCGCAGTGAGGTTATCTCGGTAAGCCCATAGGTCACTGGCTCCCGCGCAAAAGCTGAGACAGCAGGGAACGGTAACACCGTTGTATCCATAGGAGAAGACGAGAGGCTCAAGAGGGGTTTGTGTGGTTCCGCAACAAGTCCAATCTGATCCAAAGAGTTCACAGACAAGGTAGATATGGCACTCATCTTGCCAGTCCGCAACATACGATAGCAGGTGGGGCGAGTAGTCAGCCCCAGACAGATTCCGGTAAGCCTCCACCTCGGCGTTGACAACATGAGCACTGCTCACACAGGGGCGGTAGATGACTTTCAAACATAGTGCACGGCCGTGGCTATCCGTCCCGGCCAGGCACACTCCGTTGGCGCCGTAGCCAACGACGCGAGTAATGTTGTGATGGTGGAGGCGGTTTGGGTGGGTGGAGAAGGAAAATTTTACGGCGGCGCGAGCCTTCTCCTCTGACGTGAGTCCTTGATAAAGCTTGGTGGACGACTTCAAAGCCACGGACGGGCAGGCAAACAAGTCAACGGACGGCATCGTGGGAGGCGTCGTTTTCACAAACATCATGGGTGGCTCGTTGTTTGGAGGAAGCTTTTCATGGTCTGAAACCGGGTGGTGCCGGAACGAGTTGGTCAATTTTCAGGGACGGACTCCGAAGGGACCCGAGACACAAAAAGAGACACCCTCGTGGGACAAAAACTGTCACAGACACAATTTTATCTGCACTTCCGCTTGCTTCGAACTGAGCCTTTGAGGACATAAACAATCTTCAACCGCCTCGGTTGGAGCTGATGGTGAAGGCAGTGCAAAGATCATCACGACGCACCTTTGAGTGTTTACTCTGTACTACGAATTCTTGACTGGACTCAAGGAGAACTCTTTTTGATGAGCCCTGCTCAGAATTCGCTCTTCATCTGTAAGGTCTATTTACTTTATAAAGGAGATGGGCGCGAAACTATGATAGCAGAATCAGAAAAATTGCCTTATGAATCCAAAAGTAATTCGGGACGGACCGGGGCATCAATAATATACCTCAGGCAACAACGACACAAATTTATCGCGAGCTGACCCATGGG
The DNA here is from genome assembly GCA_025201725.1 of Chytriomyces sp. MP71. NCBI lineage: Eukaryota > Fungi > Chytridiomycota > Chytridiomycetes > Chytridiales > Chytriomycetaceae > Chytriomyces > Chytriomyces sp. MP71. Next base: position 6,183 of record MU614527.1, on the reverse strand, counting down.
GTGCTTCGCCTCCGACATTCGGCGGCGTCTAGGAAGAAAGGTCAATCGTAATCTCTGAAAGGCTTCTCGGATTCAGGCAAGTTGCTCCTCCCTGATACTTTGTAACCAGATTATTTAGAAGCCCAGATGCGCATGCCACTTGGCCATGACCCCCATCAAGCTGAAAGCCACAACATCCACCGCTACCTCCTCCTGAGATACATGCTGAGGTATGCATTTGATCAATTGGGCAGCACCGAATAGAAGACCAACAGGTATCTTTCTTGCTTGTTAGGTTTGGGGCTTTATTTCCTCATGGATGACAAAAGAATGAGAAAGATGAGAGGACTGACAATTCCAATTAACAATTTCAGTTGACTCTTCATGGAGTCTTCTCCCATTTCATTATTATTTTTTTTCCAAATCTCAAAATATCGCCGTGCCTTTTTACGACGAATGCCTTCTCGCCGAGAGTAAAAACTTGATTCTGGCGCTAATGCTGGGACGTTCCGACCTTTTGCCTACCGGAGTGTGCCAAGTTCATTAGGATCAGGGGATATTCACGGTGCAGCCAAAAGCAGCCAAAACTGGCTGCACAAGAATTTAAACAATTCGGCAAGACTACGATATCGAGACCCACTCTCCGGTGGAGCGCGACGGTACCCTCCTGTGGGCTTACTCATACTGAAGTAGTCTACTCCTTCGCATCCAGCGCTGCCTCTTTGGCGAACTCACGGAAACATCTACAGGAATTAACCGCAGATATGCACGCACCAAAGTGGGCAATCAAGATATATGCGGCGCTGAGGCCAACTCCGAAACCCCTCAGCATTCTGACTACTAATCCAATCACGAAGAAACACGAGTTGGAATAAGAAATGGATCAGAATCAGTAAAGTGAGGAGGGACCCGCGCCAAAGAAGCAAGGGCGGAGATCTTTCCAGTCAATGCATCGGTGAGGGGAAGATCTGGCTCCACGCCGGCACACTCAATGCCATGCTCTAGAGAGAGCACAGCACCATTTGCAATACGTTCCTGATGGACACATACTTTACCGTTGCGTTGGCTCCAACCGCGTCCATTCCATATCCTCAACCCACTCTTCATCCAAGGTCGCTGCACCACATCTGAAATGTTGCTGAAGTCTCCAAAATGCGTCAAGCGTGCTTTGAAGTCCCCCACTACCACCATTGGACACTCGCTATAATGCTGACTCAGCCTGGCCTTCATCTGTTCAAACTTATGCAAATGTTCCACACTCAAGCGTGGTGCAAGTAGGCAACTACAATCAACACATCCCCTACAAGGAAGCAAGCCCATTGGCCATCACTATCCTCTTCCACCACTCTCATGATCCACTTGTCATTCGCTTTTGCTACCCTCACCCCGTCGTATCCTGGTTATCTCTCGCTCATCCCCCTCGAATCCACTACCACCCCCTCAATGGGCAGGTTGCATTATTACACACTCTACCAGTTCCACCCACATCACACGAGGTAGTTTGTATGAGGGAATCTATATTACGAGCATTTCCCATGAGGTCTTGTTAATATTCAGGTAGAAGCAAAAAGACTCAATCATTTTGCTACAAGAATGCTCTCCAGAGAGCCTGCAACAGTGACTTGTGTGGCACTGATACGGGATTCCTGGGAGTCTCCCAAGCTCCTCTGACTGTATCAGTTCGTGTGTGCTCTATTGACTGTCTAGGCATCCTACTGGCTGAAGGTGGCATGTCAAGCCCGATGGCCACTGAAGGTGGCTGGTTTACTAAGCTATGAGTGTTCCTCTCCTTGAACATATCAGGCTCAATAAATGCTAATAAGACAGTGTCTAACTTGCTATTAACTGTGTACAGCATAGATACTAGCCTGCTCACTGTAGGTTCCAATGTAATGATACGCGTCTCTAGTGCCCTGATAGCCTCTAGCTAATGTCAATCCCAATGTTGATGAGTACTGTATGAGCATCAGATTTGTTGTCACTCCTACCTTTGGTACTGGCAAGTTTGTCTAGGGATAATGACTGCAAGACGCATTGGACATCAATAGACGGTGTAGACTCCATAATGGTGGCTTTTTATATCTATACAGGCTAACTGCATATTATGATTTCCTTCACATTGTTAATACGCTTCACGGGGTTTCGAAACGTAGTCCTCGCAGCACCACAGAAGGATTCCGCACCCTACTCGAATCGTGGCCTGGAACCCCGTGGATCAGAGCATCAAGTCCCTTCCCACTCTCAGGGCACCAAAGCGACACGAAAGGGCGACTCCATCGTGATGGCACTGATGGCGCTGAACACTACTGAAGCGCGGTTTCGCGTGCATATTGTCAGTGTGAGTTTGTGGTTGCGAGCGATATACGGCATGCATCTTGCATCAACCTGATTTGTTGTATTGAAAATCTAATGTTGTAACCTTTTTTTGTTCTGCTCAATTCTAGTTTGGAATCAGATGCTTGTACAAACAGCTAACAAAATTTTGCGATAAAGAAAAAAAAGAAGCAGCCGGTACCTCCAGTGATCATTTTACATGAGCTAAACACTACATTATGGAGCAATCCCCGTCAGTATTCGCGTTGGCTTTCTCCCTTCGCCAGTTGCCCGACCGACTCTTTTCTTGCGCAACCCCTGCCAGACTCTTGAGCTCCTTTAACCTTTGCACAGCTCGCTTATTATTCTGTGAGGCAGCCCGCATATACCACTTGCGCGCCTCGTCTACTTCTCCCTTTACACCTACTCCATGTTCCGAATAATAGCCCACTGCATACTCAGCTTTTGCGAGCCCCTTATCCGCCGCCTTCCGCGCCCATAGATATGCTTCTGTGTCGCTCTGCTTAAGCACGCCGTCGGCACCTGTGAGGTACCATCCCGATAGCGCGAGCTCGGCCTCAGGGTCGCCTTGCTCCGCAGAGCGCGTGTACCACGCGATACTGCGACGAGGGTCAATGGGTAGGTCCAAGAGTCCATACTCGTAGCAGACGCCTAGTTTGTACTGGGAGGGGGAATATCCGAGCTGCGCGCCCCGGCGATACAAGTCATGCGCATATGCCGGGTCCTACATTTGCAGGGACGATAGAAGTCAGTCCACAGACAACAGCGGGAACATCCAAGAACCACTCAAACCGGAATTACAATCCCATTCGTCTCTCCCTTCCCCTCATACAAGGCCGCCAGTTCATGTAATGCATGCGGCGTCGTCTCATCCGCCTGACTTCCCGCACGCTTCAACCATGTAACTCCCTCGCGCGGGTTGCGCGGCTGATTTAGCAAGCCATTGAGAAGGATCATACCGAGCTTGTACATCGCAGCCGTCTCGCCCAGGGCTGCACTTTTGCGGTAGAACTGCACGCTGCGCGCATAGTCTCGCTTTGTGCCCGCGCCAACTTCATAGCAGACGGCTGCGCGGTACGTGGCGCTTGGGTGGTTCTGTTTTGAGGCCTGAACGTAGAGGGTGAACGCGCGGTCATGGTCGACTGTGAGGCCGATGGAACCGTTGCCATAACATTCGGCGAGATAGAACATGGCCTCCGGGTGGGCTTGGCCGCGGCTGGATGCGGCAGCGGCGAGTTTTTTCACCCACTTTAGGCCCTCAGCGTATAAAATGTCCTGGTTCTTTTTGGCCTTTTTGGGGTCAGGATCCGAGTCGAGGGCGGCTGTTAATTTCAGGGGATGGTGAACATGTCGTTTTTGTAAGTCAGTGAACTCACCATCGCCTGTGGCAATCAAAAACTTCGCAAAATCTAGCTGTACGGCGGGGTCGTTGCTCTTTTTCGCATTCTGCCGATACACTTCCAAATTGTCTCCGAATGGTAGTGCGCCTGTGTTGGCTCGCGACGCCGCACCCGTCCCTGTGGACCGAATTGAGCTATTATCTGAATCTGTTCGCTCCATATTCGGCGGGGCCATATCCATCGAAAGCGGGCGGCTCCCATTTGGCGGCATCACCATCGCGCCCATGGGCGGTGGAGGAGGAAACGCGCCAAGCGGTCCAGGGGGTCTCATCATAGGGTTGTATTCGTAAGGCATCATCAGGGGCATATTCGGACCTCCGAACATCATAGGTGGTGGCGGCCTCATTTGCTTTGATAGGGAGAGATCATCGTTTTGAGTGCAATGTGCGAAGTCAAGGTAAGTTGCGTCCACTCACAACACCATCTGAGATTGACTCTGCTTCAGAAGCTCCAGCATCAAAATTCTGACCGTTCGAAGCGGTGCTGATTCGCAGCGATGCGGCATCCTCTTCTCCATCGTTGCTGTGCACGCTGTATGCGTCGATGTGTCGGCGTTCGCCCACTTGTCCGTCCATAGATTCTTGCCGTGGCATCATGCCGCTTGGAGGTTGGAAACCGAAAGGTGGGGGGCGATTCATCTACATAGTTTCGAGGGTTCAAACACCGTGCGTTTGTCATTGAAGTCTGACATAGATTTTCAAATGTTTACGCACCATCCAGTGGGGCGGAGGGCCTGGAATCATAGGCGGTCTTCCGGGAGTCATTCCTGATAGATGCATCATTCCCGGTGGCGGTATCATTCCTGGGGGTGGCAGCCAGGCACCGTTGGGACCCTGCGCATGACGTCAACCCCTTGATCAAAAAAGGTATCTGCGGTGTAACGCACCATCATGGGTGGCGGTCTCATGAACGGTGGGGACGCTCCAGGTGCAAGACCGGGTCTGATCATGAACGGCGGGAGTCCCAAGGGCGGAGCACCGTTCGCAGGAGTAACACCAGGCGGCAGGAATCCAGGGGGCGGCGCACCCGGTCTGAAGCCAGGGTTTGGCATTCCTGGCGAGAAAACGGCGACGCGTGTAAGAGTCACCCCTCCAGGTGCCAGCAAGGATGCTTTCCATTTCGAGACTGGGCCCAATTCGCAGTCCGCCAGTCTCTTGCCGCCATCCTATCACCCCGTAATAGAGCCCTCACCATACGGAAACAGGTTCGGGGGCGGACGCGCCCCATATGCGGACAGATTGCTGTTCACCGAGGCCGTGCGAGACACGGTTTGATCCTCGCTGCTAAATCCCGCTCCGACTCCCGCTGTAGGGCCTCCTGAGAACCGCCTTTCCTCCTTAGCAGGATTTAGCGCGAGGCTATCTACGCCGTAGGCCAGGGCCTCAACACCCTCATTGTCTCCACTCATTGTTGCAAGACAGTAAACTAAACGAATTTTCGAAATGGAAAGCGCCATCAGGAAACTCTATGAACAACTGCATAATTTAATTGGAAACACCAGCTTAATAAGTACCTACGCAAGCACTTAACCAAGCGATTCCTGAGAAAATGGTTACACATGAAGTGTCGTGATCACAAGTGCGAGGAGACTCATAATAATTTTGAGCCAGACTGGATTCGTACATGAAGCAAAGACATACCCGTCATCGACCGAGTCTCGCACGATGGATACTATATCTGGCGCCTTTGCGACTCTAACAACCCGTTTCTACCAACATACTCCACTATCGTGCGAACGTACACGTGTGGCAACACTGCAAAAAGGTAGCAGCACATCATCACGCCGCATCCCCGAGTATCACACACACAACATGGCAGGCACAATCACGGGCACCCATGTCAACATTCGTTTTCTGGAAACTGGGATGCGCTTGGGAATCTTGCGCGAGCCTGGTGTACCTTGCCGGTGTGCACTCCCTGCAGTCATTGTCCGTCAACCCTTCTCAGCTTAGGAGCCCCTACATCATAATTTGCGAAGCAATGAGCCTCTCTCACACAATCAAAATTCGCCGCAAAAACTCACCGAACAAGCACAATGAACACATTCAGTCCCATGATAAAAATCGGTGGATAGGGGCTGAACTCGGCCAAAAGTCAAGGAATAAAGTTGGCGCAGGGAGAAGGGCGCGCGACATAGCTGAGGGATATCGTTCCCAGTCTTTCCCGGTCACAATCCCAGGACGAACTGGGAACGATTGTATCGCGATTGCAATGCTCGGAGTCCTCGATGGAACGACAAGTATGAGTTTAAATTATAAAAGGTCATGCCAACCAGACCCAGTTTCCGAATCAATGAGGCCGTACTTATGATGCGCCGGGTCCGACTGTGACTAAGACAGTTTTCATTGCGGAAGGTGCGGTGACCTGCCGGTATTGATGGCCGCTGCGGCCCTGACGGAGGTGGGCAGAGGGGGCAGAGAGCGATCTATAGTTGACAAGATCTGAGCTGGAGTGGATGGATAGCTTTCAG
>MU614526.1:70106-110388 GCA_025201725.1 Chytriomyces sp. MP71 | reverse complement strand
ACGACAAACCTGTGAACAGCTCCGATACGGGCACATGCGAGCATAGCGTAAGCAGCTTCAGGTACCATGGGCATGTAAATAGCAACGATATCACCTACATTCATCAGACAGTGGGAAGCGCAACACGAAAACTTTGAGTCATACACAACAGATAAGCCGCACAGAGGCAAGAGGAAACGCACCCTTCTTCACACCGTACTTTTTGAGTACATTTGCAACGCGGCAGACCTCGCGGAGAAGAGTCCCGTACGTGATTTTCTCGTGGTTTCCGGGTTCGTCGGCCTCAAAGATCATTGCAACCGCATTGGGATCCTTCGCGGCGTGGCGATCGACGCAGTTATATGCCACGTTGAGGACGCCGTTGGGGAACCAGGCAATGTCTCCTTCCACGAAGGATCTGGTGTTGTGTGGTTGAGTCAGTGGACTCCGAAGCAGACCCCAATTTACAGCAACCACGAACCCCTGCTTCACAGCGTCGTCACTGAAGGGAAGAATCCAGTCGAGAGACTCGCGCGCAAGCTAATCAGCGGTGATCAATGTCCGGCAACGCGGGGCAGCTCGTGAGGTCCACGGTCCTCACCTTGCGCCAGAAGCCGACTGGGTTCTGCACCGACTCTGCGTGCATCTCGCGGTACTGCTCCATAGAGGACACGTGCGGTGTCGGGCACTGGTTGGCATCGAGGAGGCGTGCGGGGATAGGGTGTACGGGGATGCTCATGGTGCTTGGTGGAGCCTCCTTTCTTTGAATGGGGTGCTCAAACGGACCAGCCAGAAAAAGGAGACGACGCCCAAAGAAATTGTGACCAATTTGATCGGGCCACCGTCTTTATTAGGTTGAATGATCAGATGTCGATTTTGAATCATGTAAAAGAGTGTTTAAGTGTACGCCATGCATCTAGCAGCAAGCTCAGGAAATTATTCATCGTTTGTTGGGCTGTGTTTGAATTATTCATCTCCACCTGTGGCGCCCTCATTTCGAACTCGCCTCCCCCGAAGAATTAATTAGAAGATGAGAGAAAGGAGGACCGTGACCACCATACTTAAAAGTTTAGGGCGAAACCAAAATTCGTCTTGTAAGGAAACGTAATCTGAGCAAAACAAGTCACCCGCCATCTGCTGCCTTCACAACTCAACCACCTAACATGACTATGCATAGCAAACGCATGGTTCTAAAGCCATGGCTCCGCCTCAACACGCGTGTGTGTCGAGTGGTGATGGTCTCCACATTGGCATTCGCGTGCTTAGTCATCCTCCTCAACCCAATCGCCTCCATCTTCTCTTTTCTCACAGCAACTTCAGACGCATACAGAAACGCATATTCTCCAAGTGTATCTATGCGGTCGCATTTCTTCAATGTCGAGAAGACGGAGTTCGTACCGCGAAGTCAATCCCGTTTGGGGTTGTCCTCAAAGACAAACATGACAATGCCTTCTTCTCTCGCGATTGCTTCTCGGATATTTATGGCAGCGCACTTGAATGAGTCACTTGAAACCAATCCAGCTCTCCCACTGCACGTGCAAGCCCTGCTTCGCTCGCTATTGCCGATGACAATGGATGTTCAAAACAAACACGATCGACACTGGACACTTCAACTTCAACATCCAGAACATTCCGAACAACATGAAACTGTTGAATTTAGCATCATTCTTACATGTATCGACTTTGGACATGCGTGCCATCCAACCTGTCCGCTTCCATCCGTGAAGTTGCAACTGCATCCTGCCATTACGCTGATTCCCATCGCATGTCCAGGCGATGGAAACATAAAGCAGTTTGCTGAATACGGTGATGATGCAAACGAGGTGGCAGCATGGAACGGCGCAATGGAACATTTGTTGCACCTCGCAGGCGGTAGGGCACACGAAATCGCCAAAATGGCTCTCTTGCTGCTCAACCATCGCGTCTTGGACTTTGAAAATCAGTACTGGCTATGGGAGTTGAGTTGGCATCCCTCCCCAGTGCACAACCTGACGCCAAATCGACCAGACTCCTGCATCGCGCAAGAACTACCCTCAATGTATTCATCGTTAGCGGCGTTCTAGCGTACGGCAGCCCAACACCATCTCACCCCACAACGCATCTCCCCAACTCAAAGCGCCAACCCTCAAGTAAGCAAGGCTGGCAGCACAACGCGGGGTTCGTCTTCCGTATGGCCGGCTTATTCGAAGATGCCAATCTAAACATCCAAGATGCGTGGGAAGGCGAGCGGCGCACGTACAAGCCAGTACCAGTGCACTACCGGCAGGGATTTGAGGCCGGCATGCCACTGAACGATGCGGAAGTGGTACTGGGCGGAGTGGGCGGGGATGTCGCGCTGGTAAGTCTCGATGCGGTGCAGGCGGCGGGAGGGAAGTTCCACGCGGGTTATTGCGACAGTGCGCTGGCGGTTGTGGACTTGTGTTTATGGTTACGGGGTAATGGGGCGGGAGGCGGGAGAGCGCCGTGTGTTTTGCAAGGGAGCAGTATAGCCTTGGCGGATTATTTTGATTACGATGATTTGTACGTGGCAGGGAAAAGTACGCGAAGGGTAAAACCTGCGTTTGAGAGGCATGATACGGACTTGATCTATGAGCGGCACGCGGATGTTATTATGCAGATCATTTTGCAAAATTTGTGGCTGAACGAGCGGATCATATTGCTTTATGACACGGTTTGGGGCAAAGGGTGCAGCGGATGTGAGTTCCTCATTTCTAGCCGTCTCCGCTCAGCAACTTGCAAACGTTCCATAAATTATCAGGGTCCTCAGAAGTCCTGCCCTACTTGACTTTCCTAGAGGGTCGTGTGTTCACCCTCATGACCTCCACCTTGAGCGATGACTGGTGCCCCGGGCTCTACCCTTACTATCGCGACATTCTCGAACGCACCCGCCTCAACCCTGTCCACCACCTCCCATCCACGCGAAATCCACTCATCTATATTAATCACATGGTAAAAAAACACTTCCGGTTTACGTTGTGCTCATCTGACGGTAGCCCCTTCATAGCAAGGCGAATTCTACCGCCGCATTCCACGCTACCAACGGCTTATGGACTGGCACGCCTACACAGCACGCGTGCAACCCTTTTTTTGGAAACTCGTGCGACCATCCCTTCGTATCGGGCGCAGCATGACCGAAGTCAGCTCGTTGCGAGGGTGCAAGTACTTTCCACGCGGGTTTCACAAGCAAGTGGACACAATCTGGGTCCCCGCGCCGTTCCTGAAGAACGTATTTGCGGAGGCGGGGGTACCACGGAAGAAGATCCAGGTTGCGGTCGAAACGGTGGATTTAGGGCATTTTGAGCCAGGGAGGAGAAGAGGATTGGATGTACCTGCAGATTTGGCGGGGATCAAAGGCGCGCGTTGGTATGAGTGGTTTCGGAGGCGGGGTGAAGCTGTGAATGCTGAAAAGGAGGGTGACTTGACTGTGTTCGGTAGTGTGGCAGGGTCCACGAGCGAACGAAACTTAACGGCGCGGATACCATCCTTGCCTGCAAAAGAAGGTACAAATTCGAACGAGGCATATATACCACATGAGGATGAGCCGTGTCAGTTCATATTTTTGTCGATCTTCAAATGGGAAGCGCGCAAAGATCCGGAGACTCTCATCAAGGCATTTTTGCATACGTTCGGCGTAGATTCTGGTGTGTGTTTGCTTATTTCATCCAAGGACAGCTCGCGTGGTGTTCCCCAGTCAGACAGACATAATCGTGATCGGTAAATATCCACTCTGAACTTCTTAGATCACTAATTGAAATTGCGTTTGATGTCAGAATATACAGCCACATTCGCAACGTAGTGGAAAACATGGATTGGAACGATACATGGACACCTTTGTCCTACTCCCCTCCTCATGCTGCCGGCGAATTCCCTCCTCTCGCCTCTGACTTTCGCAACGACTGGCTTCGCTTTAAGCCTACCTCAAAACCAACAAATCTTGGTGTCCTCCGCCGCCTGATCAAGGTCACCACATCCCAACACTCGTGGGACTCGCTCCCGGGCCTGTATCGCGTCGCAGACGCGTATGTGAGTAGCTCACACGGTGAGGGTTGGGGTCTGCCTGCGCACGAGGCCCTCGCGATGGAGCTTCCTGTTGTGGCCCCAGCTACCACTGGACACCTGGCATTTCTAGACATGGACAACTCGTGGCCTGTTGCCTTGGAGTTGGATGCACAGGAAAAAACCGTGAGGGCTCAGATTCCTGAGGATGCAAAGATGGATTTTGGGCCACTGGCAACATGGGATCAGGTATGCCTCGTTTTAAAAAATAAGGATACGTGGCTGTTGGGGTCTCATGGCATGAGCCTTCATAGGTTGATTGGAAACATTTGTCAGCGACTATGTTGAGTGTTGCACTCCTGAAGTTTCAAATGTATGCGCAAGCCCGTGATACAGGACGACCGTTGAGCAAAGTACAAAATTCCTACGAAATCTACACAAAGCCCAAACACGCGCGCGAAAGACTCAAAAAGGAATTATCACAACTCGCAGTCATCAAGGAATGGATGAAGCTGTTGGGAGATTTGGTCATGGAGAAGTTATGGTGAAAATCTGAACTGGAATGGACGTGTTTTTTTTATAAGAATATATATTCAGATCTAAATATATTTATAGATACTCTAATATTATACGTATTACATTAGTATTTATAATTATGTAATAACTGAAGATTTAATAAGTTGATATGATGCCCAATGAATCTTAAGAAAAGTGACTTTCAAAAGAGAGCACAGTGCAGTCTTCAAGCCAACCGAGGGCGCTTGTCTGCCTTGGCCACAATCCCTTTTTCAAGCATTGCGACAGAGCGCTTGCTGAAAGGCAGGTTTAGAGTAAGTCCGCGCAAAGCAGCCGGTTTCGGTTTGAAAGGTGAGGAATAATAATTGAAGATTGATTGAAGGATTGGTGACTTACCTTGTTTCCAATGATTGCCGAGAATCAGTAATTGGCATTCAAAGAAATGAGCGGTAACCTAAAAACTCCCTCACCTCAAACGGTCCTGTGTCCGGATTTTCCATATTCATCATGGCGCGGTCCAAAAACTGCATCCCAAACACATTCTCATTCTCGATCCCCTCCTTGACAAACTCATCTACCATTGCCTCGAGGCTCGAAACCAATTATGCCTTTTGCCTTCAATTGATCATTGCCTGAAGGCGGCACAGCAAATATTGAGGGGGTTCATAGAACTCTCAAGACACTTTTACATTGTCAGCAAGTGAAACTGATGAAATGCATACCAAGATCCACAGGATCGCATGTATTTTGAATTCATGGCTCTATATAGCGGGTTCATGGATTCAGCAAACTGGGACAAGACTGTTAAAGGATCACTCACGCTGCCGGATGCTTTGGCACCACGCCGCTAAGGGCTGAAAGAAGACACACTCACACTCTGCAAGCGTTGTACCTTGGTAGGGATTGATGCTTTGAGCAAGACTTTATCAGGGAGCTTCCTCTCTTGTTGGCAAGGAAGATTTGCTCAAAAAGGCGCGCGACATCATTGTTGAAAAGCACCGTGACACGCGCGAACGTCTTTCGTCCAAGGGGCATCATCTGAGCAGCGAGCTTTTGGCTTAAAAAAAAATAGTCGCTCAGGTGCGATGCGGGCATTTTGTCCAGATTCGCCGCCATGATCTCAGCGGAATTGCGCACGCGGGGACCATTGTGTCTTCGGTGAACTTGTGAGTCAATAAGGGTTAAGTCCGCTAGAGACAGCGGCGCGTTGCCGCTGTTTCATTTTCTCAGCGTCGGCAGCGGCGGGAGTTTGACGCAGTTCTTGACAATGACAAGCTGCTTTATTTCCGAATCAATGAAAAGTGTCCTCAGATTGGAATGTAATGATCTCGCGGCTTCCAGTAAGGCACGAGTACAGCGGCGACCACGCCCCAGACAATCAACCACTCAATCCGCAGAGCCAAAATCCCCGAAAGCAGCGAGAGTCCCGTCAAAACAGACACCGTGTTGACAACGTGCTTGTTGGTCAATCCTCCCGCTTTGGTGCCGCAGTAGAACAAGATCACTGAGTAGACAATACCTTCCACGCAGCTGATGAGATGGAGGCTCAAGAATTGATGAAGGGCACCCAGCAAGCAGATCGCGCTAAGCCCGACGAGCTCGCGTTCTCGGGAAGGGAGTTCGTTTGGCTGCATGAGCTGCTTTTTTAAGGATTCCTGCTGCAAGGACAAACCCACTGCTTCTTCTCACTCATTTATATCCGGTACTTCACACTTATTCCAGTTAGTCATACAACTCGCGGGGGTCACCCAGTTTGCGAGTAAGAAATGCGAGCTGGTACTTAACTCCCTCTCGGCGCTTAACTTCCCGTCCCAAACAATTGTAAAAATGTATAACGAATTAAGTCTAAACAAGCAGAGAGATTGGGCATACGACTTGAGTGAAGAGAATACAATATCCTTCTTGAATACCTGTGAGGGGAAGCATACGGAAATAACTTTTGATGAATGTCAGCAATTCCCCTGTTGTAGTTTTGCTCCTAGCCTATTTGCATACTTTACCCAAATTATTTATTTTCTTGGTTGAAGGTCCGAGCCAAACGGAGGGACAATGCTGTGCACGGCAATAAGCAAAAAGAAGATAAGAGAATGGTACGGTTGGATGTTTTACTTCTTGATGACATCAAAGTCGGCCTAGAGAGACGCGGTGTCAGATTTCACCAATTTCGAAGCATTCATGTAGGACTCACCGGCGGGAAGATGATACCATACATGACAGCAACAGCCTCCAAGACCACAGCAATAAACTGAACCACAATAGTCACGGGAATCCGAACCAAGATCAACAGCGGATTCACACCCTTGTCCAAGTCCTGTAAAAAGACACCAAGCACGTACAGCCACACGAAGTTGATAAAATTGAAGTCAATCAACAGCGCCATCCACCGCGGCGTTCCCAAGTGAAACTTGAAACCAAGGCCGATACTGGCAATTGTACTGAAAAGCGACACGATACCAAGAGCCCAGAAAAAGGACCACAGTTTGGGCAGAAAGTTGGGCAACCGGCGAATTCCAACAAACCATCTTCTGCGCTGCTTCAGGAATCCAATCAAATCTAACGGGCTCTGCTCACGAACAATGCCGGCAATTTTTCCGCATCGGAACCCACGGTCCCAGGCCTTCATGGCAAATTGGTAGTCTTCAGTGAGGGAGCCGAGGTCCCAAGTGACAGCGTTTTCGACAAGACCGTTGTTGAGAAGGAAGGATCCGTGGGCACCAAAGACGGGACGGTGGAAGTAGGTGTACCTGAACAATGTCGGCCATTAGAACATTCATCAAGTCATGGCATCGTAGTACTACTCAACTGCAAGTGGAAACGAGACACATCATCTCCGACACGCAACGCGTCTGCAACAGTGAACACCCAGTTGACCCAGTACTTGTACTGGTTGTAGAAAATAATTCCTTGACCAAAGTGGTACTCCTTCTCATAAAAGATAAACTCGAGAATGCGTTTCACGCTCTCGTCGTCAATGACACTTTCCTCGTCGAGATGCAGCACCCAATCAAACTCGGTGAACCGCATCGTTTGACGATACCATTCGAGTGCACGCGCCTTGTACTTGCTACTTCCGGCAGTGAAGTTCTTGGGGCAAGTGTAACAGTTGATGCCCTCGAAAAAGTAGGGCTCGTCGGTAAGAACGTGCACGCGAATGGCGGGATGCAGCCGTTCGAGATGTTTGTGGGCATTCCAAGCACGATATACGGCCTATCTTCACAGGGTTAGAGAGAGTCGGCAGAACAAATAAACAAACGGACGTCGCGGTTGTCTCCCTTCGTGACTGTCAAAATGTATAAATTGTCGACACGACGTTTCTTAACACCCTCGTACGTCAAAAACTTGGGTGTGCGGAACGGGAGGGTCAAGCCAAAGAAGCAAACGAGTGTGTAAGGTAATGGCAGCAAAAGGCCTGTCAAATTCATTTTCAAAGGTGGTTTGGGGGGTTACTAAAAATAGATGGATTTCGGACTAGTGGAAGCCTGACATTTGAAGGGCAACCTTCGCATCACAAATTTGAGTCACACGAGGGACATCACGTTTTTGGTTGAACAATGTCGCACACCCCCCGCAGTAAACTTCTAGTCAACTCCTCAACCGGATATCGATTGCCACGTTCGAAGAAAGATTCACACTCGCGACGGGAGGTCACTTACCAACTTTCCAGTAACAGGAGTTGTTCCAGAGTTGAAAATCGTCGTATTCCTGGAGGGACCCCAAATAGAACGCCTTGATCCAGGTACCCCCCAGAATAAAGAACAGATTGATAATCCACATCTCCGAGAGCAGTCCCATGACGATCGAAGTGTTGCCCAAGTTGGTCCGCACATCGCTCGTGTCGTTGAGTGCATACGATCCAGCAACGCTCGAGAGGTTCGCCTGGTTCTGCAAATGCGTTGCTGCCGTCGAATCGAGCTGCTTCATGGGCTGAGAAGGAATCTTGAGAATGGCCTTGGGTCCTTGATGCAACTGCTGCTGGCTGTAATCGGCGGGGGCCGGTTGCAATGGTTGCTGTGGCTGCGGGAGCACGGCTCCCGTGTTGCGCGGAAAGTATGAACCTTCGGAGGTTTCAGAATCCTCCCACATTTGCTGCTGGTTGTCGTGGCGGTACTGCATCTGCGGGGCCGAGTTGGCAGTGGCGGCGGAGGGGCTCGCGGCATCAGCCTTGATGAATCCAGGCGGTGTCCCGGCAGGCGGTGGTGGCTGCTGGCTCATGGCAAACGGAGACGTGGTGAAAGAAAACCTGTTTGTTTCGCGATACGTTTCGAAACAGAAGATGTCGGTTCGCCAATTCCGAAAAAAGAACACTTTTTAAAAAAAAATTCCGTTGAACCATTTGCGACCAGTCCCTTGTCGTCGCCCGTTTGTCGCCTGAGAAGCCTCCCCTTCCATTCTGCTTCGTCGGCAGCAAACAGAAACGGAGCGTTGCTGCGTCGCAGAAAAGTCGGAGGAGGTGTCTACAGTCTGTCGCGTCAAATGCTTCGATCAAAAAAAAGTCACCGCATGCCAGCACTCTTGTATACTCGCTTTTCGTGATTGTCGCTGATGACGAGTTTAAAAATGAATTGAGGTGGCAACTGAATGGCAAACGCAGAATAAACCTCGACTGCCTCTCCTCAAGCAATCCATTGTGCTACCTTCCTACTGAAATAGGCAAGCATGCATAACGCAATTGCGACCAAGTGTCTTTGCTTGTTGTTACGTTGCAAGGAAAAACAATCACCTGGCATACGATGGAGAAGTACTTGTAGAAAAAAGACCTTCCGTTGTCATTGTATTCTTGGTGGCTTGCTTCTTCTTTGCTTAAAAAAAATTCAGCCAGCCCACCGCCTGGTCTGCCCTCGCCTCCGTGGACCGATCCGACGGATGGCAACTCAGATTGACACACGCGAGAAGCTCGACGCTGACGTTGAGTAGGCTCTTGTCGAAGCTTGCAACGAATTTCTGATTGACGCGGTTTAGCACTAGCTGCGACTTGCGAACTACCGCCTGGTTGAATCTGGGCACCTCCAAGCGCCACTTTCGTCCTGTTAACAAGGGCATTGACGTTAACGGAAGGTAAGCACAAAAAGCCTCTTAGGACCAACAGCCAAATAACGTTGTCGATGCTTAGCGCAACGCCCCCGATCTCACTCAAGTCACTGCAAGTCGGGCGTGAAGAAGACCACTACAAAAGACCCATCAGGTCAGCCTGTCTCCTCGAATACATTCACTTACCACCCGATCAAATGCATGCAGCTGCCACTCTTCGCCAAAAGAGCGCAAGGGGAAAGAAAGGCTAAGCGAGTACGAGGGGAAGGAAGCGGAAAACCATGGGAGCTGTCTCTCATGCGAGTCCCGCTTTCAATTTTAGATGCTGTGCAATGTACACAGCATCTAAAAGTTCATAAGTAATTCAGAAGGATGGAATACCATTTGAATTGAAGCAAGAGATAATGCACACACTACATCCACTGTAAGTTGCAGGATAGATCCTTGCGATGTTTTGGCGACTCGTCCTTGGACTTGTGAAACAAACCTGAAGCCACGTAGCGCTTCAGATACCAGACGCTCCGTGACCTAAAGCACACGGTCACTACCTGGATGAGAATGACTTCCATATGCAAGCGATGACTAATGAGTCACTTTCTTCGCAAAGGCACGTTTGTCTGGATCACACGTTATGAGGATATGGGACGAACCTCCTTGCCCTGGGCGGTGATGATTTTTTGGATGATGGATACGGAGGCACGAGTGACAGTAGTTTTGTAGTTTCAACTTTCTGGGCTTTCGGTACGTACTAAATTTGGGGATACAATGCGGTGCCCTGGACTTCACTTTCTGGTTCATTCAACTGCTAAAGTTGGTTTCTAAATCGCTACAATATCAGATAATTTAATGGATGCTGCCGAATTCCTAAATGCGAGTATCCGATTTGGACTTGAAAGCCTCCCTTGCAACATGCACTGACCACTTCATCCAAATCTGAAGAAAAACATAAAGTAGCGGCAAGTTTTGTTGAGCATATAGAATGGATTCGAAAAAAGTTAATGATACCACTGGGTTGGGAGCCAGTAATATGAAATCGATCGCAACGCTTATAATTAGGTAGGCTTGAAAGCACCAAAACGATGCGATCCCAAACCTTGCCACAATTGTCAGTCTATGCGTTTGAATAGCAACACCCTCTGCGCGTGACTTCCGTAGATATGCAACAAACAATATGAGAGAACCAACTTCAAAGGCACTCGTGAGAACCTCGCTGACCAACATTCCAACGGAAGTTGAAAAATTATAGACTTGCACGAGTATGTCCCCAAAATTGGAAGAAAAAGAAACCATGTCGAATACCCAACTCACAATGAGCCTGAAAAGAACCAAAATGCCAAAGGTGAAAACGATCCCTCGAAATATGGGAAGGCTCCATTTCGCTGACGATTTGATGATTGGAAATGCCCTGCAGTGCGTGTAATAGATTACAAGGAATTGAAAAAGGTAGTAAGACAAGTCCGATGTTATGTAAAGTCCGATGCGAATTGGGATTGGGACTTGCGAAAATAAGTTATTGACGACACTTAAGTTGATGTACAATGTGTACGTGATTGATATGAGCGCGATTTGAATGTTGATCGGTGACAAGCACTTGAGTTTGTGGTCATGATCACACTTCATTTCCCGCCAGGCGATTAAGGACAGGAGAATAAGCTGTCCAATCATACAGCATAAAGATGCCCAGCTGCACTGGTACATGGCATCGTTTATGGATGCATAATATACGGCCATTGGATGGGTTATGTTGGACGCGTTCATCCAGGCTGATGTTGACAAAGGCTCTAGAAATAACAATGGTGGTTCGAATCTCAACATTCCAAACGGCCTGAGCAGCAGACAACAAAAATGGCCCCCCCAAAAAAATCCCAAAAAGCTAAACCAAAGATTCTTAGACCGGCAATCTAAAGCGGTCCCAGTGTGCGAGACCATTGAAGGCGCAGTCTACGCTTACGACACGCCGCCGTCCAGCACTTGGTGTCGCCCTGTACATCGTGTAGGTTCATGCCAAAAAAATGGTCACATAGTGTCGCATGTACTCGAGGAGTTTCACTGCCTCTTGAGGGCTCTTGCTTCCCTGTGGGCATCTGTTGATGATGGAAAGAATGTTGCAGTAGGGGTTGCTGGAGACGGTGGTTGGCCTTGATTGGAGGCTGGCGGAGCAGGCAATTGCATGAATTGAACTTGAGGAGCTTGTGGTTGTGACGAGAATGCTGTAGTTTGGGCAAGTTGGGACTGGAGAACTGGTGCGTTAGAAGCTTGCGGAAGTTTGTGGAGAGAGTCTGCGAAGCTGGCGCAGCGGTGATTTGAAGAATTTGGATGAATAGAATTTAAATCAAGTTCTATAAAACTGAACAATTGTAATTATTTACCCGCTTGTATGTCTCCTTATCTTAATGTATAATTACCCGCATGAAATATATAAACACAGAAAATTCCTAATTTTATGAACGGCCCCAAAAAAAAAAAAAAGGGTACCATCTGATCGTGAAAATTGTTTTGATCAAATCCTAATGTTTCCGAATGGCAAAAGTGAACCTTACTATCACAATCAACTATTACGAATCGCATCAAGGTTTCGTGACGCCAGATGGCTGGTGCCACCATCGTGTGTTTGTCACAACTGTTTTGAAAGTTCCAACTCAAAACTATGCGCACCTTCTCACCGGCAGATCTCGCTTCTCACAACGCAGAGCAGAACGGATACATTGTAATTAATGGAAAGGTGCCTACATCCCGCGCTTGGTGCTTGAGAAGAGGAGCTGATGCCCACCCAGGTTTATGACTTGACCGAATTCATCGATGCCCACCCTGGCGGCAAGCGAATTCTGCTTCCAGTCCTCGGAAAAGACGCGTCTGAGGTTTTTAAGCTTTACCACTCTGTCCCAACGGTGCTGCACAAGTACCGCCATTTGGTCATTGGCGTCCTCGAAGGCCACGAACTGGACTCCAGTGAGCCCGACACGACCGGAGACACATTCGGCAACCCCGTGGCCTTTTCCGAGCCTGGATGGTACCAGGGCCAACACAGTCCATACTACAATGAGAGTCACCGCCGTTTCCGTGTCTGGATCCGCGCGTTGGTGGAAGAGCACATGACGCCCTTCGTGCACCAGTGGGAATTAGATGGCGAAGTTCCGCTCTCACTCTACCGCACTTTTGGAAAGGAAGGCGTGCTGTCTTGCATGGTTGGCTGCTCGCCCTGGCCCACCTGGGTGCCGCATGCCCCACCTTGCGGCATTAAACCGGAGGCCTGGGACGCATTTCATGAACTGATTCTTGGAGACGAGGTGGCGCGTTGCGGTGCAGTGGGAGCCGGGGCGGTTTTGTCACTCGGACCGAGCATCGCGTTGCCATGTATCGTGAACTACGGCACTCAGGCGCAAAAGGACGCCATAATTGCGCCCGTTCTGCGCGGAGAGAAGACCATCTGTCTTGCCATCACGGAGCCATACGCTGGTAGCGATGTCGCCAATATAACAACGTCTGCGACCCTCTCGGAGGATGGTTCGCATTTTATTCTCAGTGGTGAGAAAAAGTGGATTACGAACGGGGTCTGGGCAGACTATTTTGTGGTGGCGGCGCGTACGGGTACCGCTGGAATGACTGGCATCAGCCTCTTGCTAGTTGAGCGCGGGATTAAGGGGCTGAACACGCGACCCATTAAGTGCCAGGGCAACACAGGAAGTGGAACCGCGTTTGTAATTTTCGACAAGGTTAAAGTCCCGCGAGAGAATGTGATTGGCAAGGAGAACAAGGGCTTCATAGCCATTATGAGTAAGTGCCTTGACCTTACCTTCCTACATGCACTCCCTGTCGCCTCCAACTGAATCACAGTATAATGTGCACTAAACGTGTCCCGAATCACATGCTAAACACAGAAAACTTCAACCACGAACGCTTCGGAATCATCGTCGGCGCTATCCGCAGCGCCCGTGTCTGCTTCGAAGATGCTATGGCCCATGCACATCGCCGCAAGACTTTCGGCAAGCCCCTATTTGAGCACGGTGTGATCCGTAACAAGCTCGCGCACATGGCGCGACAGATTGAAGCTTCGCAGGCATGGATGGAGCATCTGACTTACCAGACAACCAAGCTGGAGCCAGAGGAGGCCATGTTAAAGTTGGGTGGGCCGATCGCGCTTTTGAAGGCGCAGGCGACTCAGACACTTGAGTACTGTGCGAGAGAGGCGTCTCAGATTTTGGGAGGGCTCAGCTATACGAGGGTACATTGTTTGGCTAAAAATATGAGGGTTGCTAAGTTTCAAAATTTCTTGCAGGGTGGCGTTGGCGAGCGCGTAGAACGCATTTACCGCGATGTTCGCGGATTCGCCATTCCTGGAGGGTCGGAAGAAATTATGCTGGATCTGGGAATCCGCCAGTCAGTCAAGGTTTCTCAAGTGATGGGTGCAAAGCTCTGAGTTTTCTTCAATATTGTGCACATAGTCTATTCAATTGAGATTGGATTCATATCGAAGCTCAAATAGCACATATATTCAATGGAACCAGGGATCCACATTTTGGCTGAACCTTGCAATTAATTGAGCTGCCATGAATGACACATCGATCTCGCGTGCAGAATTCTTGGTATGTTCCTCCAGTAAGACGCGAACAGGAGCAATCATGACTCAGGAGTGTGCAGTGGTAGTCCACGCGTTGCTCATGTTGTGCGTGAAGGCAAAGCTATCGAAAGTGCAAAAAATACCCTGCGCCAACTTAATGGCACCCTTAATCCTCCTAAAAAAAATTATAGAAGACATGTAGTGGCCGTGGACTGGACGAAGTAATTTGTTAAGGCCACTGGTAAAAAAAAGTCATGATGGCAAAGCAAGGTAAAGGCTATTCTTGCCGATCCTAAATGACTTGAGTCCGTCGGACATGCCGACGGAATTGCTTTCAAAGCATTGAACATTCTCGGGCAGAGGAAAGAAGAGATGACAAAGACTTGATTGAGATTGGCTGAGGGTGTGAAGTATTAAGCAGTTCTGATTTTGTAGGAAAGGCTGGTGAGGTGAAGAAAACGTCTTTATCCCGTTCAGGCTGGCTGCTCAAATCTGTCAATTATTGGCGGCTTGGCCACCAACCGTGAGTGTCCGAACATAGTGCTGTTTTGACTGTAACTTGCTGTCGCTGGTACCTCGTGCTGTTTTCTTGTACACTTTGAAAGAATGACGTAACGAGTAATCTTCTGCATTATAATAATTTGGTATGAAGTTTTCAGATAAATCTGTATATGATCAGGGAAGCGACAGCCCTTTGTCTCCTTCACCACCACCGCCAAACTTGACAACCATCACCTTACCTACACACCTCAATCTCCCTTCCCCACGAAACAAGACCGCACTGCCCACCTTAACCCATATTGGCTCATGCGAGAATCTCAACCGGATGCGGCCACGTGTACCTGTCTTGGGTACGGGCAGAGCGCGATCGCATTCGTCATTCAAAGGGGTCGGCGACAACGCACGACCACCCAGCACAGGGCTTCTCATAAAACCAATGATGAGATTCTGCGGTTGTCGCCGCGGCGAGGACGCGGTCGGCGTCCTGGACGGCGCCATGGATAGCTTCGCGTTCGCCTCCGTGACGGGGATCACGCTGGAGCCCAGGTCAAAGTTGACGAGCGCGCGGCGAGTCGGTGTTCCAGCGAACTGTGGACTGCATTTCTCTTCAGCCAGCGAGGCGCGGTTAGACTCTGCGAAAGAGACATAGGAGACGGAACACCTGGCTCCTGACATTTGTGGAGCCGTAGTTTGCCAAGTCGCCACACGCGTTAAATCCGATAATCTGCTGCGATATGCATGATGTTCACCCATTTTTAATCTCGTGCCGATGTCGTAGCAGGTTAAGGCGAGGCTTCCGTAGCCGTCCGTAGCCGTTGTCAAGCTCATTCCAGAAATCAATTTCATAGTTCAAGAAGTTGCCTTCAAAGTGTTTGATTTGAGTGGATGACAATTCGAGCTAAAAAATGGATTCCATACTTTGATAATGTGAAAGCCATCATGTTCTTAACTGCGATAAGCGCATATGTTTAAGTCTGCTTCGAGGATAATTCAACTAATCGAAGTAAATTGAAATGATTCATGACTGGAATATTGAATGAAAACAAGTGATTGGGTCAATGACACTGTTTTCATCAAACAAACTGCCATATGATGGATTTCATGAGAAAAATAAGGCTATTTCTATCGTTGACTCCTTTCCCACTTTCATGGGTAATTTCGTGAATATTTAGCCTATTTGAATTCACAGTTCGATAGTATTAATAAGGCCGAACACGTATGAAAACGCCTTCGATTCTTTTCACTGCAATTTATTGCTCTAATTAAGAGCCCAGAAAAGGAGAAATATGTGCACTATACATGGGCCACTGATACAAAGCAAATAATGAAAGTTCTATCAACAGTCAGTTATATCATATTGAGGTATATCTCATGTGCAATCCTTCATTCAAACATTCCTCTCTAAAGAAAATATATTGACGACTCTGGTCTATGAATATATAAAACGGGCTTTCTTTCTGCCGTGTGAATAAGCGAGGAACACACTCACCTAGCTGAGGTAGTCACAGCACATCAGATGGATACTGGACGGTGTTCAGTGGGTTACAGTGTTCAATTTTTGGTACCTCATATCGTTCAGCCGTCCAAGTCATCCGGACGCCAAGAATCATAGACGAAACCAACTACAACATAGGAAATCACCTCGTGGTCAAAAGTGCTTCAGAATGAGGCAAAGATGCCGGTTGATACGTGATTACCCTGGGCACTTCGCACTCCCACTATCCAAGCTCTCTTGCCAAAGCAAGATTGCGCAAAATTGGTGGGCTTTAGAAACGGCGAACCACCAAGATTGGTGTGAACTGAATGGCTCGGTACGCATATGTAAATGTCATCGGGGATTCCAACAGCCTTTAACCGATTTTTCGACTTAACAATTCTTAAAAAATACTCAGTTCCTTAACCCCTAATCCTACTCCTAGGCCTACCTTGCTGCCGTATACGTTCCATGTCGTTAGCCCAATTCTGTATCCAAGCTCATCGTGCCAGCCAAAGTGTTGCAGGAGTCCCCAAATCGTGTCAAGCGCGCGATGAAGTCCCCCACCATCACCAATAAGTAACTGTATCCCTTCTCTTGCATTCAAAAACTTGCGATGGAACAATCCACCAGCGAGTCTACACCAAACAACCGCGAACCCAATCCTTGAACCAAATATTTATAATCTTACGGATGGTTTATTACTGTGGAACCCTTATTTACTCCCAAAGTGCGAGCGCCATGAGATGAAGTGCTTGCACGAGCTTCTGCTCTAAATCCCCAGTTGTCAAGACTTCCACAGACCCCAGTGACATGTTACTTGTCTGTTTTTGCACCGTCCTTAAACTCATATTCGATGCAACATCCTCTGAAACTTCATCCGAAATGTCCTGCAGAGCTCCACGGCCCCATGTCTTCACCGTTCCATCGTCCTTAAATACAAGCGGGTCGACACGCTCTTCCGCCTGCAAGACACCCGCCATCAAGTCCCGCACAACAACGTTCCACCTTCCGGGCACCCACAGGAGATCCAACTCAGCAACTTCATACCGCGAGTGCGCTGCAACCCACGTCCCCTCCCCCATCTGCAAACACGCCCCAAAGCAATCCCGCGCGACGGAAAGCAGCGCGTCATCGCGGGAGGCCAAGATCCAGCATTTAAATAGACAGCCCTGCAGGAGGAGCACGAGGCCGCGCCCACTCGCGTCTTCGAGGCCGCAGCCGTTGGACACAAGGGAGTGCAAAGAGTCGGTAAGATTGTATAGAATGCGCCGGGTTGTTTGTCCTGGGTAGGGATTCAGGCAAACGCGGTGAATGTCGCGGCGGAGAAGGAGGACGGCGTGGATGAGGAGAGGGTGGATCGCTCCAGGCCGAGAGATGGTCCATTCGAGGAGTAGGATGGCGAATTTGACGATTCTGGTTTTCTGTGGTCGAGGGTCACGCTTTGTTTGCATGGATATGATGGTATCACCTTGATACGCCGACTCGACACCGCTAGAACAATCTCTTTGCGTACAGCTTTCGCAGTCTCATAAGACAATCCACCCGTATTGAGATCAGGACCTTCTTCTGCTCGCATACAGCCAACGAGCATAAGGCCTGCCATAGGTCGAAATTCAAACCAATCGCTCGTTGAAAGGGAACCATTTCTTGCATTTGCAGGAGACGAGAAAGGTACTTGCGGGGATTGATTCAACGCGTCCCAGGAAATACCATTCAGCTGCTGTACACTCCCGGCAAAGTTCCAAATACTGTTAAATATTTTGCGAGCCGATTGCCAATCACATCTACGCCTTCTGGGTTAGGCGAACTTCTCAGGAAAAAAAAGTCTTACTTGAAAGTGAGTAGACAACCCATCTCAAACCAGAGCGTCGTGGGATACGGAACCACCTCCGGGTCCACCCAGGAAATCGCCTGATTCAAGAAAACTTCTGCATCTTCCGTATTTCCCAACTTGCGATGCAAATAGTAGGCCAAAAGGTTGAAAAGCGGGCTGGACCTGTTCTCTCTCGTCAATAAACAACCGTTGACCATCCACACGAAAAAACAACCACTCAACCTCCACCGCTCTAAGGCTCTCTCCACCACCTTCATCCCCTCCGCAAGGCCCCGCACCCCCGCAACAATACTAGGATGCACAGCCCCGCCCGCAACAAACGCGCCCTCGGGCGTGCGGCCCAGCATCGTCTCGTCGCTCCACTTGCGCATTCGGAGAACCCCGATAGGCGCCATGAACGACGCTGAATCCAGGGCGAGCACGAAGGCTGCCATGGGTGCGCGCAGGGAGCTGCCCGCCGCAAAGGCGTGCAGGGTGGCACATGCGGGGCCACGGTTGGATGTGAAGCCTATGGCTTTGAGGATGGAGGCGAGCGTGCTGGGTACCTTTCATTTGTGCGTGAGAACGGGATTAATCATGGCACGGAGAAGGGAAAGGAAAGTGGCACGAAACTATTTCGAGTATCAAGTCAAACATGGCGCAGCCAAATTGAATGCACTCTTGTACAGAGTCGCATTCCGCTTCAAATGCAGCTCTCTCATCGACTTGAAGTGTTGGATTCAAGCTCTTGATTCGATTCTCTAGACTCTTATAAAGTTTCAACGATGCGCGTAATGTTCTGAAAGCTAAAGAGTGAGTTAGCTGGCAAAGAGGGATAAGTCGTACTCACGCAGTTCCCTTAATCTCCCTCCCCATCAACACCTGATGAATCCCTTTGAAGAACAAGATATCAGCATAACAGCATTCCACATCCAACTTGAACAAAGCGTAGAAGGCTTCTTGCAGGGGACCTTCTCCAAATTGCAGAGACGCAAAACTCTGCATGAGCGCATTCGAGGAATCTAAGACGCGTTTAATTAAGTTTTCTGCATTTTTGAGGGATTCCATGGTCTTGGAAATATCTGAGTCAGACGCACTGACGAATTGGATGAGAGTATGTAGCTGTTCGTGAAAAAATTGGCATGAGCAACTTTGCACTGAATTTGAAGTGGTGAATACCTCTGCTAGATGGACGGACGCGCGAATACTGGATGCCACATTTCCACCAAGGATAGGGTCACGAAGCAGGGTCTCTGCCTGGCGGTATTCTCCGTTCCACATGTGATCAACAGCTTCCTTAATTAACGGATGATGAATTGTCAAAGTTATGGACGATACAGAGGTTATATGTTCTTGTGCTGATGACGAATTGCCCTTTGCGTCATCTAAAGTTTCCTGCGCAGCTTGAGATTTTTCATCCAACTTCACAGATTGTTGATTGTATTTGCGATAAATTGCATTGGCAGCGTTCTCCGCTGTGACAAACATGGAACTTGACATGTTGGGCCTTTCAGCCGATTCAGCTTCCGAGTCTTCATCAGCTATTCTAATATGCGAGGTATTTGGCAAACTTGAAGAGAAAGCAGCCGCCTTTGCAAAGAGTGGGGTAAGATGGTTTCGACCTGTTGGAGTTGCCGCGTCGATCCCATAGTCACTTGCTCCATCATCATCATATTTCAGCTCTTTCGCATTTAACGCGTTCTCCAGCAAGTCTGGGAACTCAAACGAGTTTGCAGGATCATTGTGCGCGAGCGGCGGGGTGGCCGCTTCATCGCGCACATGAATGGACACAATCTGCACGTCGGAAGCGGAATGTCTAACAGGACTCGAGGAATGGACGCTGGTTCCATGCAACTGTTGGGGCGGCGAAGGAGTTGTTGCGAGACTTGATGCCAAGACCTCGGCCAATGCGCAAACACACGAGGCCGAGACGAACGTAGCTAGATTATACGGGGATACATTCTCTGAAAAAGCGAGAAGCGCGAGACGGAAGAGGGCGAGAAGCAGCGTTGTCTGTTTTTGAGCAAAGCTCGGTTACTCAACAGGCAAAGGTCATTTAACACACGAAGACTTTAT
The DNA here is from genome assembly GCA_025201725.1 of Chytriomyces sp. MP71. NCBI lineage: Eukaryota > Fungi > Chytridiomycota > Chytridiomycetes > Chytridiales > Chytriomycetaceae > Chytriomyces > Chytriomyces sp. MP71. Next base: position 90,444 of record MU614526.1, on the reverse strand, counting down.
AACCGAAACGGCGTCGAGAAAGAGCCCGCCGCCATCGTCGCCGAAAAAGGCGGCGATTCGCAAAAGGGACAAAACAAGTGCGTCGCCGACAGAAACACCGATCGCAGACACGGCAACCAGTGACAGGCCCGCGTCGCATGCAAGTAGGAGACGCATGTCGAACTCGACTGAAAGCGGACCGAAGATAATGTGGAAAGGTGCCTCTCCTTGCGACGGGCCAAGCAGGGGTTCACGTTCGGCCATTTCAAAGAATGATTTGTAAATGTGTACTTCTATAAGGTGAAATTTGCTAAAGGAACGCTTTGCACATGTCACCCACAGTCACTTCTTCACCATCCAGCCATATTTTATAATTCGCGACTTCGTCTTTCACGTCCTCTTTCAGCTTGCCATCTGCTCCGAAGTACCACAGCTTCTTCGGATCATATTTCTCTTTGCCACCTCCATTTAAGTGAATCAACATTGGAACTGTCCGAGTTAATTGGTCCAAGTAATACTCCCGGCCTTGACTCTGATATGGGATGAAGTCTGGCTTCGGCGCCTGACCCGACGTACTCATCTCTGACATATGATCCATCATGTATGCCTTATTGAGATAATTCTCATACACAACACGCGCCATAGCCCCTTGATCATCCGTGACTCCTTTTTCACGCATGTCCAGGGCCGCTTGCGTCACACTCGTCATGGCAGGTACGGTTCCAACTAGAACACCGCTGTTGATGTATGGCACGCCATTGGGAGGCACGGGTGGGCGATCGTTGGGACCGCACAAGCCGTCGACCCAAGGTGGCCAACAGTTTGCTTCGGCCGAAATGACGAACTCAGGTCGGTTCCAGCGCTTGTAGTAAAGATACTCGAGCTCCTCAAAAGGTCGCTGGAAAATGACATCGAAAGCGTCCACCATAAGGACTGAGTCGTTCTGATCAAAATTACATAGGAGAGATAACAGGATGTCAACCTTGACCGCCTTGTGATCTGTCATGGCTTCGTGCATGGCCTTGAAGTAAGACCGTCCACTCGCTCCATAAACTTCGAGAGGGATCTTGTTGAGGGCGGCAGAGTAGAGAGTCGATGAGCACATCATTTCCGGAGGCGATTGGCCCTTGTCGCTGATTGCTATCACTCGTAACCGTGACGCAGAAAATTCGGGAGAAATCCGGGGTACACTTCCTTTATACTGTGAATAGTCTTGAGGCGGTGCACTAAAGTTGGTTTTGATCGGCGGCACACCAGGATACGCGTCCCGAATGCGTGAACAGCTTTTCTGATTGCCGAAGTCCACTAGACCTTTCTCGTTGGAGTCTGTCGCCACTGGAACAGATACCTTCGTCACTACTGGGGCATTGTGGTCAACAGCAGTGGCGACAGCTTCATAACCAATAGAGTGGTGAGACTGGGCATCATTCGTCGGAGAATCTGTGACGGAGGCAAGAGTATTGGCACCATGAGACTTCACATAAGACACCTTGGGAATGTATGATGCTTCTTGGGGTTCACTGGCCAGATTCACCGGTTGCAGAGAGTGCGCCGCCTTTCCCTGGTGCGTCCAAAACCCCGCGCTAAAACCGAGGCCAAAACTCAGAGAAATAAGGACTGTAGAAGACACGGACATGAAGAGGCACCACGTGGTCAATCGTCGGGACGGCAGCTCAGACTCAATGGCAGAGTACCACATGCTGGTTGTGTGTCTGATTCGGAGATTGATGTGAGCTTACAAAAAAAATTACAGACACAAGTACTCAGTTTGTTATCGTTCCAGATAGCGCACGTGTTCTGCGAGGTCACCACTATTCTTTATTTGAATAAACCATAGAACTGGAATAAGTTTTATTGGTCCATATGCAGGACATCCCCTTGAGACCCATGCTTGAAATCGAACAAAAGCCGCCTTTCCTTTGCACAACCACCTTCTCCATTCTTGTCCACATTTATTGATTACTGATACCCTTAGCAGTATCTGAAAGTTTCGCACTTTTGGTCGACCAGATTCAGAAATTAGTTTCAGTTTTACCAGTGTGCCAACGGGAGTGCCAAGGAAGAAAATCAAACGGATTTTCTTTAAGGTTCGACTCTATTTGGTGTTATGGTGTTTCAACTAAGTTTCTCAACCACCTATTTTAATCCTGACAGATTCTAAAGACGTTCGGCTAACAGTCACTTCACCTGCAATTCTGGCAAGATCCTTCCCGAAGAAGGGATTGGGCAGGTTTACCCTCGTGGTTTCATGTATTAAAACGAGTTAATTCTCTTTAGCGGAAAATGAACAAAACAGAAGGATGAAGAAGATAAGAACTGGCGTTCTTGCCACCATTGATGTCCCGTTTTGTGATATGGCCTTGAAACCCCCGTTCTGCTTTCGTGTCCAGTTTTTTGATGTGAGGTTGTTCTATATCATTTTCAAGCAGCTTTTTTTATCTCTTTTACCTCCACTTTTCTTTCTTTTCTTTTCCAGGGACAGTCAAGTGCGCGGGCACGCGAATTTTCAGGAGGCATTTCATTCCTTCCAAATACTTCCAAATTCAGAAAGGAAAACGCATTGATTAACAGCCATCCTACATATACTCGGCCTCATTGAAGATACTTTTCAAACGAGAAACTGCAAGAGTTGAATGTACAGGTGTATAAGTACCAATCAAATTAGGACAAAATCCTGATATATCTGGATTGGAGGAGTCAGAAAATACAAGAATGATTATCGGGTAAGTTGAAATACGGTTGACAATCTTGCCAAATATTCTACAGTATCGTCCGGCCAGGCTCACAGTCAAAACTTGATCGCGTCATCGACTCATCTACCACTTCCCATACTTGCAACTCCTGCCTCAAAGGGCTCACGATCTCCTTTTTCCAGAATTTATGTAATTCTCTTCGTCACGTCACAAGTTGCTCTACCAATTCAGGGGCAACGCATTCTCGTACCAACATGTCCAATTTTGGCTAGACTTTACACGTTGGCGCAGAACTGCCCACTTTTCAGGTGGAGTCCCGTCATGGTTGCCTCGTCCCACCTGCTTGCTTTTTTTTGGCTCCCTCACCATGATATCCATTATCAAATAAGTCCCAGGACACGTATGTTGGCATGTTTGAGCTTTAAGTTTAGTCGTCACATAATCAATACATCTTGATTTTTTTGAAGGAACTGAAGCTTGGGGGAAGCGACCGAATTCTTCATAACTTTTGAGTTGAGAGTGATAGAGTTTGGGAAATGCACAACTGTGCAGTGAATTGATCAGAGCCGCCCACCTCCCACTTGGACGCAACTAACCGGCTGCGAGTACATGAGGGCGCGACAAACTTGGCCGTCACGTTACCGGTGCACAGGCTTCGTTCTTCTAACCCTATGATGAATGTCCTTGGCAATGAAAGCAGAATTTAACTTCTTTTCGGATGGCAATCTGTTGGATCTTAATGAAACAAAGGCAGACAGCGGTGGCACTTGGGAGTGCCGAGCAGGCCCTTCAGCTGTCTGTTCACGCGCACAAAGCGATTTTTGTTTCAGAGGGCTGGGTTGGATTGCGTAGTGTGACAAATATTCTTAGTGCGGATGAGTCGCGCCGCCCGCGATCCCGCCCGCAATAAGACAAGACTGATCCTGTCCAGCCACTGCAAAAAGTCATAAAAGCCAAACTTCACTCCATTGCCTCGAAATCCATGTCATATAACTTCTTGATAGTTGGAGGCGGGCCTGTTGGTTTTGCGACGGCTTTGACCCTCTCCAAGCAAGGCTATCGTTGCACAGTGTTTGAGGGCCGACCTGAGATCTCACCTGGAAGTCCCGAGGAAAGCTACCCGATCGGTATTAATGCACGTGCACTGCACTGTCTGGACGAGATTGACGTCTCGCTCGGGGCAAAGGCGCGCGAGACGGGCGAGCTTGTCAACGCCTGGAAGATCTTTGTTCGATCCAGGTGATTGAAGTTCACCACAATCAAGTCACGGTGTAAGCCTACGACACTAACTACGATCTGGTAAGATGCGTGTCCAACATTCCATCGACGGTCTCCTTTGGTACTTCCCGCGCTCAAGTCAATCATCTGTTGTCCGAAGCCGCATCCCGAAACCCAGACATTGATATCCGCCTTAACCACCGCCTCATTGATATGGATTTCGTGTCCAAGCTGCTCGTGTTTGATCGCATTCTTCCGGACGGATCCAAACACCGCGTCACAGTTGACGCCAGCCTCCCAAATACGCGCATCATTGCAGCCGACGGCGTCAAAAGCGCAGTGCGCAGATTCATGGATAAAAATAGTCCCGGATTCAAATCCACTGTCACCCCATGGACCTTCGAATTTCGAACCCTTTTCGCCACGCCAGGACACTCCCTACCCCATTTGGACCCCCAAACGCAATACCTCTTCTCCGGAAACTACAACGCAGTTCTGCACAACGGCGATGTACGGCAATGGTGTTGCGTCCTCGCCACGCGCGACAACGAAGCAGCACCCACACGTGACTTCAAACTCGCCACACAAGCCACGCCCGTCCGCGTCGCGTCCCTCCGCGCTTTCCTCGACAAAAATGTGCCTCTTACCTCGCAGCTCTACACGGATGCAGAGCTGGAGCGCTTCTACGCGCGTCGCAGCTTTCGCGGCGCCATCGTGCAGTGCAACAGGCTCCATCATGACAATTGGATCCTACTCCTCGGCGATGCTGCGCACAGTGTGCATCCGCCCATTGGCGAGGGGATCAACAGCGCGCTGGAGGATGTCACCGTCCTCGCGGAATGTATGCGCGAGGAGCGACCGTTTGAAGCGTACAACGCGCGGCGACATCCGGATGCGGAGGCACTGGTTCAATATGCCCTCTACCTAAATGAGATTCCCCATATGCCAGGAGAACTGTCGGCGCGTATTATGGCACGCGCACTGTACAGTCTCGTACACAAGGGTCCAGACACAATTTACCATTACTTGTTTGGTCCTGGAAGCTTGGAGCGAAAGCCGTATCGTCAGATTGTCGATCGTTGGAGGCGGCAGAATTGGCCCATCCTAGCGCTAACGCGTTTGGTTTGTTGGCCGGCGGGAGTCTTATCATGGTTGTGTTCTTTCCCGCTTCAACTGGCGCGAAAGGCGCTGGGAAGCAAAACTGTGCTTGTTGATCGAACGCTCAAGCCATCGGTCTGAATTATTTTTTATTTCGGATAATTATCCGCCCATTTGCATTTTGTGGGCATAAACACATCTTGCTGTACAGCCTCCCATGGACATTTCAAAGTTTAAATCATGACTTGTCAGGTTCTGAAATCATGCAAATACTTTGCCTGCCATTTGAATAAGGGCATTGGACGTCAACTTCCGCACACAACTATGAGGAAATATCTCACCAACTCAAACCGCATACGCCCCGCAACCCCGAACGCAACCTCCATCCCCACATTGCACTTCAGCCGAACCTCCTCAATTCGGCCAGGCGCGCTCATTCGTAGGAGCAGGCCGCGCGAAATGAGACCAGTCACCTGCATCTGAATGTCCACGAGACTCTCGAGCTCCACGTCCGGATGCGCGTCCTCTTTGATGCGGTAGAAAATAGCGAGCATGCGTTCAAGGGGGAAGGGTTTTGGGCCGAGGAGTTGTTGGCGGAGCTGACGAACCGCGAATGGTGAGTTGCGAGGGATGGGCTACCAACCGGACTTGGGTTCACCTTTGCACTGGTCGTTTTTTTCTCCCTTCCGCTCTTCTTGCCCTTACGCTTCTCTCCGGCGCGTGCAAAGAACCTTACGTCCAGGCCCTTAGGGTTATACGACGCAATGAAAGACGCGAGCAGGAGGTACAATGTGTTATAAGGAAGGTCCATGTCGAGCGTATCGAGAGCTGAGAGCTGTTGAGTAGCGACACGCGCAGACGAGGTGGATGAGTTCGCCCATTCCGAGCTGGAGATTTTGCGGATGTAGAGCTTGTCGATAACTTCCCTGTCGATAGTGTGGTTAGCAGGCAGGCAAGATACATGAATGAATGTTGTGGATTACTTGAAGTAGGATTGGGCGTATGAGTAGAGCTTGGCCGTTTCATTCCTCGCGACTACAAAGTTGTAGAATATTGAATCATGGCCATACTCATAATAGATCATTGACTCACGCTTTCCCGTCAAGACAGGTTCCCTGTATTTCACAAAAAGCAAAGCGACCAGATGCCGCAATTCGTTCAAATCTCTGCATGGCTTCTGCAACACTTGCATAGCCAGATCCACGAACTGCATGAAAAACTGCGGATCCTCCTTTTCGTCGTCTGGACAATCCAGTGCAAGAATGGCGCGCGTCTCTGCGCGTGTATACGCGGGGAAGTAAACAAACAGGGCAGGGTCGTTGCATTCGACCGATTCTTTGAAGCGAATCCATTCGAGGTTCGAGATGAGAATAACGCATACGTTGGTTTTTGACTAGTTTGACGCGTTTGGTGTTTCAGGCAGATTGAGAGCCAAAACACACTGGGACCCACCATCTCAGAGATCCGCAGCAACCCCGCCACCAACATTGTATTTGTTCCCAGCGCACGCAGCCACTCTGCGTTGTCGAGGACGATAAAACGCGGAGCGGGATCGTGGGCGAGAAGCGAGGCGAGGGCCGCGGCAAACTGTGAGACTGAGTCGCACTTTGGCAGCTCTTCGCGTAGCTTTATGGGGGCGAGACAAGACAAGATTGCGTCGAAGAGAAGCGTTTGCGTGAAAACGGAGACAACGTCTACAAAGGCCAGTCGATGTTGTTGGCGTGAAAAGATGTGCTTTGCGAGTGTTCTTTTTAAGCACGGAGTTGGTGTTATTAGCAGAAGATACTTGTTGACGAGCGAGGAGAGAGGTACGCACGTCTTTCCCGTGGCGGGGAGGCCGTATATGTACGCCGAAGTGGGCACGCTCGAGGTCTGCTCAACCAAGCGCAGGTCACTATCCCCCGGCTCAAACCTGCACCACCTCACCATCTGCGTCAGATTGGAAAGAAGACGTATTTGCTGCTCGCGCCCTGGCATGTCCAGGGCAGACGAACTGGCTGTCATTGCGTTGTCGTCGAGTTCGGCTGCAAAACTAACTCCAAATCCTTCACTAGAGGAGCCTTCTCCTTTTACCGATAACTATCCTAAACCATGTCCCACCGAAAAACGTAAGTGGGCGCACTCTCCCCTCCAGTTATGCGTCATGGCTTTGACTGAGAGTTATGGGGATGCTCAGGTTGAAATAGAAAGCGGTGTCCACCCAACCTGTCGACACGAGGATTCCAAATACCTTCCATGCCGAGGCAACGGCAACACCAGCCGCACTTCCTCGAATGGACGCGTCTACAGACGCATTACAACACAACGAGAAGAAAGTACTTGAAAGCCCGACAAAGGACACCGACACCAAACGTGTATCCTATAACAGAATCCACGAAAAAGATGACAATTTGATAATGGAACCATTAGGACCACGGTGAGGCTTGCCAATATTTTATGCCGTCCAATACAATTCTATTCAAATTTGCTGGCTCTGAATAAAAGTTAACGTGCAGCTCCGTCATAATTACGTTGGATGAATGCAGATAATCCCCCCCCAAAAAAATAATTAATAATAATAATAATTTTGATGCAACCTGAAATTCGATTTCGATGATCTTCACTTCGGGTTTAGGTTGTGCTGCTTGGAGGGCAGTGAAAGTATTTTGTGCCAATATCTTCCTCGTTTTGTATCGAAGCCTCAGCGTGTTTGATGCGTGAGCGAAATAGACCTTGAATGTCGCAAGATCACTAAGCGCTATTGAATTGATTTCCTCAAACTCATTTATGACGAAGTGTTTTTTGCCTTTGAAAAAGTGTTCAGTTTTCACTTCCCTCACCTCGTCGAATCAGCTGTGCAAAAGCACTTCGCCTGCAGTTGGTTGCTTTATCAATTTCAGCGAATCGATTGACTCGTTTGGCCAATGCTACTGTCACGGGACAAGGTCCAATTGTGGACACTGCAAGCCACCCACCGCAGAAGCAAGCTCGTAAGCATCATCCCATTCTCCGCCTCACTTTCTTTGGTTTCATTCTGGGATCGTCCTAAGAGCGTGCCATGTTTTAGGTCACGTGTTGTCAATAAATCTTAAAAGTTTTAATTTGAAGATACTTCGCCTATGACACCCCAGAAGAGAGCCAATTTTGTAAATTTCGCTCAAGAGATGAGTCGCCTAGAAAACTGCTGGCAATGCAATGATTTCGGCAAAAATTGTCCATACACGAGGTGATTGAAGGAGGACTTCATAAATCCTTCTCTGACCCAAAGCCCCCAATTTTCCGCACGTCGCCTGTGATAAGTAAATTTTCTGTCTTCATTACTGTATGAAACGGATCTCATCGGTCCAATCCCAGCATCGGCTAATATCTGGGTGTGAGGCAACGAACTATTGAAAGGACAAACGTTACATAATTTCCAAAATACATTTACTGTTCCTATCACCACAAGCACGCGTTCGAATGAGCAAGCCACTGCTTGAGCCAATTAAGACCTTGACTTTTAGCTTGCGTTTTCATTTTCTTGGTGGTCAGCGAAAGCAGTCAAAAACCAGGAAGATGGACCCGAAGCTGTATCTTTTCTCCCATCATGAGATTGACGCCCAGTAGCACTGGACCATTTGTTGTTTTGAACTTGTCAGGCCCTCCTTGCCATGATCAACCCCTAATGTAGAATGCTTTTTGCAAATCTCAAGCACGAAGGAGCTTAAATCCGTCCTAACGTGCATGGACACAATCTTCGTCACGTCAGATTGACAAACATGACTTTGTGGCTTGTCTACGTTACGGACGAAAAATTAAATGTATTGTTGATCCAGCGCGCCACGTTTCTCCCACCTCGAACAAAAACATAATACACCTTGGTGGGTAACTTATTGGAAGGGCCAGAGTATCAAAAAGTACTCAGTTTGCACCCATCATACGTGTGTCACCATTTTTCAGTTCCACTCAAGTCTTCGCTAGTTCTCTTATATAGCATACTCTGTTTATTTCACTCTTCAATTCCAGGCATCGAAATGTCTACCGAATACGTCACCGTCTTGCTCTTCATCCATGATGATGAGTTGTCAAACTCAATCATGAAGACTCCATCCGCATCTGCTTTGATGTCCCCCATCCATGCGTTCTCGTTTTCGTTTGTGCTTTTTTTTCCGGGTCCCTCCAGCGTTTTTTTGGCCACAATTTCCATCTCTTTCCCAGACTCCTGGCGCTTGATGGACATGCGCGCCTGAATGTTTTGCGTCGGTGCAATCTTGACGACGCATTTGATTCTTGAGCCAGCCAACACGTGAAAGGACGCAACTTCCGTGTTTCGCGAGCTGATGTTGAGCGAAATGCTTCCGTCATCCGACACGTTTGTGATGGGGGTCGTCTGCGAATTTGGAACACCACCAATACATCCACCAGGGCAATCACATCGGCCTCCCATGAAAGTGGGCATTTCACTTGTTTGTAAGTAGCGCGTCATGTAGGGACAATCAGAGATGCTCTTTCCGCTCGTCTTGCCAGGACAAAAGACGGTTTTGGCAGCTGTTTTCTGAGAAATGAGGGGTTTAAGGGCCGTGTTAAAGGCCCACGCCATCCAAGAGGGCGCGTTTGCATAAATGGTTTTTCCGAGCAATTGCGGAAACATCTTCTCCGACATTTTTGAAGATTCGCCTAATACTTTGAGGAATCGCGAATCCGGAATCTTGCTCAAACTCATGCCTTGCATGTCGAGCACGGTTATGAATTTGATCAATTTGTCCTGCTTTCGAGAGGCAGCGTCGCAGTCGGCTAAAACTTGCAACCTTTTGTTGTTGCTTCAGGATTCAGGGCATGGGAAACCAAAAGCATTAAATCACTTACCGGTTCAGAATCATAAAGTTCAAGACGTCCGCGTAAGCCACGTTGTCCATAAGGGCTTTTGGGTTTGAAAGTCCAACACGCACGAAAAAGAGTGGCTCCCCCTCCTTCGTTGTTCCGTGGTCGCCAATGACTTGGTATTTGTTGATCAGGTCAGCAAACGGTGCTTTTTGACCGTCGCGCATGATGCTGTTCACTGGTTTTCCAGAGTCAGCACAATCCCTGCAGTCCATCTTGCCTCCTCACCGATGAATTCGTTCTCGTTAAACCATGAGATCGTGTACCGGCATGCTTCCTCTGCACCAGCTGCTGTCTGGCAAAGTGGTCAGACACCCGCCTTACCCTGCGTGCTCAGGATCACCTTGTTTGAGAGGATGTAGCGAAGCAGCCAGACATCGTCATGTGTGGATGTGTTAAGGACATCTGCGATCAGTGCACGGAGAGTGGCTATCTCGCCCTTGTTTTCCACCAGTAACTCGGAAAGACTGGACATTTTTTTGGTGTGTGGTCTGATCTCGGCAAATGCCAGAGCATCTCCAGGTTCCAGGAATCACAATATGCAACCTGCAGGTAACCGACTTGCTCTTCATCACAAACAGTCCATCTGCTTCTACCTTGAAGTCACCAACCCATACATTGTCAACCTTGTTCGTGCTTCTTTCTGCCCTCCATAGTCTTCCTGACCACAGTCTCAACTTCTTCATGCTCCTTGAACTTCAACGAAATGCGCACCTGAATGTTCTGTGTCGGCGCAATCTTGGCCACACATTTTAGTTTCGAGCCGGCAAGATGGGGAATGACGCGATTTCCGTGTTGAGCAGGCAATGTCGAGCCAAATGCCTCCAACATCCGATAAGACCATAAGGGGCTCGTCTTCGAGTTGGGGATACCATCGATGCAGCCTCCGGGACATTCACATGGGCAAAGACTCTGCTGGCATATAACGCGCCAAGAAGGGACAGAGGACTTTTCGGAAGTCTTCTTGGAGACGAGGGATTTCATACCTATGTTGAATGTCCAGGCCACCCATGAAGGTGCGTTACAGTACACAGGCTTTCAGAGAAGCTAAGGGAACTTCTTTCCGACATTTTTGTACTAGTAGGCAATAACTCTCATGAAGCGGGAGTAGGGAATCTTTCCCACTCCAAGACAGTAATATACTTGATTAGACGATCTTGCTTGCGCGAAGCAGAGTCACAATCTGTTTAAGTTTGAAGTCTAGCCTCCGGGTTAGCTCAGACTTAAGTCCCTAGGCTTAAAAAGCGACTCAACTATCGAAATAAATAGTTCAAGACTGGAACGGAACATTGTCCATCATGCCCATGGGATTACTCACTGCGATTATTATTTTTTCACACAATGTAAATCAGCTCGCCGTTCTTCGTGGCCTTGCGGTCTCCGGCAACCTGGAACTTGTTGATCTCATCGGACAATGGTACCTTCTATCCACCTTCGAGGATGCTCTTTACTGCGGTTTTGGCATGAACATTCTGATGGATGCCGAATGGAACATACACGAGGTAGAGGGGCTGCTCATTTGCTGTCCCATCCCATGTAACAGTGTATGGACATGTCCGCTCTGTAGCGGCGATGGTCTTCGGTGAGAGGTCGTGTCGGTACCGCAATCCTGGAAGCCAAGTCCACGCTTCACCTTGTTTAACAGAATGTACCGCTAGAGGCAAATGTCGTCGTGCTTGGCTGGGTCAATCACAATCAATCACATCGGAGGGTAGTGTCCGGAGCGAGCGGATGGCGCTCTTGTTGTCGGCAACGAGTTGTTAAAGCTTGGATTGGCCCGGGTTGGTGTTCATCGGCTGTTGGTGCTTGGCAGAATGGACAAGGTCACAAATCGGCATCACACCCACACACAGGTTGGTTTCAAAAGGTAGGTGCGCGTTCTGCAGAGCGCGGTCACGGTCCTTTAAACTGTGCCTATTCATGAAGGATCGTTGTTGTTTCAAATGATATCATACTAAGGAAAGTGCCAACCAATAACCCAACGCGCCTGTGCCAATTAACGAATGATCGTAAATCCACACGGAAGAAAAAATATATTTAAAATCCGAAATCAACGTAAACTCTCTTTCCATTCACCAGTATCTCGTGACAGCTTGAGGTTTTTGCTCCAACACTCTTGCAGGATGGAACTCGTATACGAGCTCATATCCCACTGTGATATTGGGAGCCCCTGTGAATTTTTACTAAAGGTAGTCAGAAAGGAATGGCACAATGGTGTGCTCGATTTGATGAACTAGCCAGTTCAACTTTTGTGTGTCTGTGATAAATTCCATCAGTGTTTGTTCGCCGTAGTTGGCTTCATCCGGGGCTGTGCAGACCTTGTCAAGCAGGTTGGATGGTTTGTAAATGCCTTGAAAAGGGTTGTTGGCGCCCCTGGTCTTGATGAAGTCTTTCACTTTGTTCCAATCGTGAATACTCTTGATGGCTTCATCCTCTGCGGTGAAGAGAACGTGGTGGCCAGTTGGAGATTCAAGTTGAAAACAAGGTTGACAGTTACGATGGCCAGCAATACTCAATCAGAAGACAAGACTGCCTTGAGTGGAGTGGTGCTCCAGTTACAACGAAGCCGACCTTCAAAAAAAAAAAACACAAGGAAGTAATACAAAATATACTCGTTTATATGTCAGTACAAGGAATAAAGAACAATATATGGATGAAAAAATCTGAAGTATAATTAAAAGGACATTCGAACCTGACTTTTGAAGATGCAATTACCGAAACACGTTGATCCTTTCCAGATTTTGTAGTCTTCCCGCTCGATCTCGCCAGACAAACGGGGGCCGTTGGGGCATGTGACTTAAATCCACACACCATAGTTATGGAATTTTTTGTACTTTCGCGTCATTTGTCAATTTTTGGGCGCCGAGGTTGTGAGGAACGAACCATCATCATGATCCAAAGCATACTCGCTTGCGTCTTCAGTAGTGTAACGCGAAACAAGGCCGGTCTGGGACTGATTCTGGGTTTTTACTTGGGAGTTACTCAGTTTGATATGAAAATCGTAAACCTCCGCAAGGCCTCACAAATAAGAAAAAAAGGCTAATGAAGTAGCTTACGGGTAGTATACTTCATTGCTCCTGATGCTCGCATTCAAGCTAGGCGCATTTTTGAGGGAGTGGTCAGCCAGTCAGGCAGAGCATTCCAAAAAGGTTATTCAGTCTTACGCTCCTATGGAAGGTGTTTACGAGTATTGTGTCAACTTCACTCTTCAGTTTCTACCGCGCTTTATCCCTAAGACAAACAAAAAACATACAGATGCTCCACAGCTCTGGAAAAATAAATACAGATATCTGGTTCCGCATTGAAAACCAAGTCATGCTACTCAGCACAATGCCTCACAGTCATTGCGATCCCGATTCGTTGGAACCAGATACCTGATACTGCTGGGAGGTATAATACGAGCTCAATGGCTGCTGCAAGACCCCCGCTGCCTCGCGTGACTGTTGCAAAAACTCATCCGGCGATGGCAAAGGCAACTTCGAAGCCGCAACACCACCACCCATACCGGCTGCGACGTAATCTTGCGCAGCACGCATCATCGGCATATCGTAGCCAACCTGCTGACTGGGCTGGAAGAAGCCCTGTGTGCCATCCGGGGCTGTATAGAACAATGTAGCATTGGAGGATGAGGAAGCAGCGTTGGCGGCAACGTAGTAGGACTGCGCGGCAGTGGATTGAGCGGCGGCTTGCGAGGCAGCAGCCTGCGATGCGGCGATTTGGGCTGGCCTTGGGAAGGTGTAGCTGGCAGGATTGGGAGCAGTGATCTCGACCGTTCCACCGCCGAAATCTCCGGCGGGCTTACGGGCGATTTTGTTTGCAGGGCGCATGGCTTTGTGCTCCTTGTAATAAAGCCCTGATGGTTTCGAGTGGCAAGGATAAGTTGAGCAGGAAACCAAACAAATTCTAGTCAAAATATTACCGCACGCGTTGCAAAGGTTGTGCAGTTTATCGGGAGTTCTGCGCCACTGTAGAAAGGTAAAAGTCAGTTTCGGCACTCCATCGCTTTTTCCAAATCCCCTGAACCTTTCCTTTCCCCCTTCTCTATTAAAATAGTTTCAGGAGCGACAAGCAAAGCTGAACGGAAATAAACAGGGTGGGGGGACGATGCCAATCTGCGCCAAACAAACTTACAAGTGGACTGGAAGTGGTGCCACAGTTGTGACAGGTCAAGTTGCGGTTATGTTCCCTGAGCTTTTTCTTGGCAGCCTTCTGAATGCGCTTCATCTCCTCCTGTTGGGCATCAGGTGGGTAGGAGTCTGGGTTCAAACCGGCCTTCCTGCGGGGCTTGAATGCGACCACAGCGGGGATAGGTGCCTGCTGCTGCTGAAGGCCCTGGACCGCGGAGGGTGGGATACCGTGTGCTTCAGGGTCGAAGGCGGTGGCTGCGAGGGCGTCCTGAGTCGAGGCGGCGGTAGCGTACGGATTGAAGAAGGATGGCGGCGGCAGCGCAGAGCCATACACAACTGAGGCCGCGGAAGGCCCGTGGTGCGCGTACACTGAGGCTCCGTACGGCGAGTATGCACCAGGCTCGCTGCCAGAGGGCATATGCGTTTCGCGCTCGTCGCTCATACGGGAGAAGGGTGGTTATGATTCGGCAGGACGCTGAACTAGGCGAGAGTGGAGTATGGATCGGCGCGGGAGATGGCTGCAGGAGATGACCCGGAGATGTTGGGAGATGGCTGGGTGATGGTCTGTTGGATTCCACAAGTGGAAAAAACGAACAAAAACACACCCTGTTTTCTATTAAAAGAAGAAATGTGCAAAGGAGAGGACATAATTGCAATTAAACACTCGAAGCCGCAAAATGAGAATGATGAACTTTAAAAAGGAGATGTGTGCACGCCCCACAAAAGTTCCTGAAACGACGACATGGGCTCGATCGAGTCCGCGGTCATATTTTCTATCGTGTTCTGGTGGTTTAAGGGCGCAAGGGGCACCGCTTGCGCTGACAAGAAGGGGGACGCGGCTGCCGACACGGGCAGCGATGTCGAAAGGAAGAAGGCCATCGTCGCGTCGTCCAACGACGGAGAGTAAACGGACGGGACCGCATGTGGTGGGATAGTAACTCCGTCATGTACCGATGCCGCCGCAGAAGCGAGCGACACGGGAGACTGTGCGCGCGGACTGTGAATATACATTTCGGATTTCGTACCCAGCAGGCTCAGCTGTCGTAGCATGAATGTCTGGCCAAACGACTGCGTGACGGTGCGTGCAAAGTCGTTTGTGTTGTTCGCGGCACTGGGGAACCCTTCGCTCAAACCAGGCTGGTCCGCCTCGACAGTAACCTGAGGCGCCTTCTCAAACATACACTTTTGACTCTTGAGCGGGCGGTGGTGGCCACGGTGTTTAAAAAACAGACCTACATCACGTACAAGGAGTTGAATCAACTCCATATTTTAAGTGGTCCTCTACTAATTAGCAAACTCACCGCAGGCATTGCAACACATTTCCTCGCCACACTTGCGCCAGAGAGGCGTCTTAATGCTCCCGCAGTTTGCGCAGACGAGGTTGCGCTGTTGCTCTCGCAGGCTACGCTTCTCTGTGGCGCTCGTGACCCGCCTTTCAGGCAGCGACGCGATTGTGTTGCGCCGCCGAGGGGATGCCTTTGATTTTCCCGCAACGGGTTTTAGGCGAAGTGTCTCCGATGCGAGGGATGAGGAAGTGGTTGTGCTTGCACACATGGAGCGAATGCTTGGCCGGTCGTCCTTATTGGTCGCGGGTCGCTGGATAGCGTGGCTGATGAGGTTTAGAGACAGCGTTGTAGGTGGGACGATACTGCATGCAGGCGACGGCAACACCTTAGATGTTTGATAGTAGTGGCTTGCACAATAGGCGCTAGATTGCTCGGGCTCGTGACGCAAGGCATCTGACCCGCTGTCGCCGGTTGGCTGAAGAGTAAAGGTGGCGTTCATTATGTGGCTTCGTGCGGGGAGGAATTGATGCGGAAGATTGGGATGGTGGGCCTGCTTGAACGTTTGGAAACCCTTGTTTGTGGAATTTTTCTGGCTGCTGATTGATTAAAAACTCCAGAGACTCGAAAATACAGCCAAGCAGTTTAGGACACGCACCATGAGATGAGGCCTGGCATACTTTCCCCTTCGTTCTCATCATCTTGAGGGTAAGGAAGGAGTACAGCGGCATGCCAGCCTCCAGCTTTTCTTTATCTCATGTAAAATCACGAACGACTAAGTTTTCATTTTTAAGAATGAAAACAAGAAGAAACGGAGTTCTTGCAGCTCAACAGCCAAAAACAATTCAGTTTCACTGAGTTTTAGCCATCATCAAACTTTCTATCACATCACAAGAGACTAACAGGTGCGCAAAATATAGAATTCCACGCAACCAGAGAGCAAAGTCTATTCAAAATCAAGGATCCCGAAGGAGTAAACGAGGAAGTAGTCCCCTCCAAGGCCATGACGATCAAAACAATGAAAAAGGAAAAAAATCATCACATTATCTCCCTCCATTAAAAATTTGAACCTTGTGAGGCTGGGTCACACTGCGGAAATATTTCACGACTCAAGACAGGTCGTTGATTCGGCGTGCCTAGGTCCCCCGTGAGGATCCCGCTCCGCAAGTAATCCTCCATGATCACCTGCCTGTTCAATTTACCCCCTTGCTGCTGGCCAAGAATGCGCTGGCACCGCTCCTGTTGCATCCGTCGTTGCTCTTGGAGCAAGACCTGCGAGGTGCTGAGTTGACGCGGCTGCTGTTGCGACGGCGGCTGTTGCTCTTGTACGTGCTGTGCTGTCGGCGGTCGTTGCTGTTGGTAAAGTTACTGCTGTATTGGCTGCATGGGCTACTACATCAAGGTGGGGTAGTATATGGGTTGTTGTTGCGTCATGTTGAGTGAGCGGGCTGAGCTCTGACAGGGGTATATCACAGGGAAATAAGCTTGTGTGTTTTGTTGCAGCTGGTGTAGAAGGAGGGAGACTGGTTGGCTCTGGATTCCGCCGCGTTGGGCAAGAATGATGACAATTGGTTACGTGTGAACAGACTAGATCGCTGCGGTTGCGATTGCGACGAGTGGCATCGCTGCGGATGTTAAGGCTGAGTGGACTGGTACAGTTGATGAGAAAGGGGTTGTTAAGGTTGAGGTAGGAAGGTGTACTGAGAAAAATCTGGAGCCACTGAGTAGGCTGACCCTGCGGTGCTACACGCCGCATTTGGGAAAATCCTTTCCATTACTGAGGTAATCTGTGGCAATTCATCCTGCACGTCAATGGCACAGCCCCAGAAGACTTCTTTTGCAGGGTTTGCTCTTCGTAGTCATCGATAGAGTGGACGTTGTTGATGGTTGCGGAGGTGGCTTGGGCCCGCAGCTCGGCCTGGCCATTGGCTGGGGCATGGCGCGAGCCTTCGTAGGGTTCTGGAGGGAAGAGAGGAAGGTGGAGGGGAAGTGTTTCGTTGGCTCTGCTGGTTCCGACGAGATGTGGTTGAGAATCGACAAGGGCTTGCTTTTTCGCCGCCTCAAGATGCTGTGGCTGATGGCGTTGCGGCCGATACGGAATATTCTATTGGCGTGAAAGTGCGCTTTCCCGGGGACCCTACCATGAAGCTGGACTGATTGAGTGCTCTCATGTTTTGCTGCGGATGCTGGAATGGAAAGAATGAGTCCATACAGCAACTCCATAAGTTGACTGGAGTGAGTGGCTGAAACAGGGCTTGGACGAGGAGCTCGGAGGTTCTGTGGCGTTGTGGCGTTTCGAAGATTTGTCTACTTTCAAAATTTCGAACAGATGCAAATTTTGGTGCGCCTGATTGTGCACCGTTTGCAAATCTCCACCCCACTCTCCTTCCGTTGTCACTCGAATCTCCCTGGTATCCGCTTCTATCTCTCCAAGCAAAGTCCCTAACAAACCTGCAAGCCTGGCGGCACGGGTATGTATGTATGTATGAATGAGCACACAATTTAAAGTGGCAGGAAATTGGACCCAAATTTTGTTCGTCAGGGTTCCTTGCGTAGCTTTGAGATTCATGACGGAACGTCCAACAAAAGAGATCGTAACCTTGATGAAGACATGACAGAAACGCCGAATACTGTCAGAATACCTTCGCGTAGATTCACTTCGGAGCCCCCTGTCTGACTTGCTCACCAGATGTGCAGCATTATTTTCCCTCTTTTCGCCATGTGAACAAGAAGCCCGCATACAGGAAAAGGAGAAAAGTGCGAATGAGTCTGGAAGTGAGGACGGCAACGGCAACGTCCGCAGACGAAGGCACTCCGCTGCATCGGTTTGTGCGTGCGCACTTCAAGACAGTCGCTGGAACGCGTTCGCAGTGCCACGCGGCCTTCAAAGCGGGACGCGTGCGCGTGAACGAGACGGTTGTTGCGGAGGGACACCGGATGGTTGAGGGCGAGACAGTGAGTCTCGCGACGGACTCGCAGCATTCGTCCTCGCATTCGCCGTCACTCGCGCGCACGCTGGCTGGCGTGCATCTCGTTTGCGGCGAGACGTGGATCGGGGCTGGGTTCGCCGTGGTCCGAAAGGATGCCGGCGTTTCGATGGACGTGCGCTCGTCCGCCTTCGTGGACGCAGTGAAAGTGCGGCTCGGGAACGTTAGGGACGAGGTGCGCGTGCTTCCCGTTTTGGACAAGGCTGTCTCCGGTTTGGTTGTCGCATTCAGGAACCAACCCATACTGGCGCTTTCCCTCGAGAGCATCGAGTGCACCTATCGCTGCATCGTGATTGGAAAGGTTGGCGCAGAGGAAGGGCTGGAGGCGGGTGACGAGTTTGCGAGGGATCTTGACGTACGAGGATCCCCTTGTTCAACGCGCTTTCGCATCGTGTCGTACACACACACAAGGAACGCTCCTGACGGATTCATTACCACTCTGGATGTGAGAATTTCCTTGAAAGATTCAAGGCCGACGGATTGACGCTTTTGTTTGCAGGCAACCCCTGTTGCCGGATTCAAAGAGAAGCAGGTCCTGTCACACCTCTACTATAGCGACTTTCCCGTCATTGGAAATTCTCGCCTGACTAAGCAGCATAGGACCTGTCGCGATAAGGGCATCTTTCTTAGTCTCATATTAGTCGCGTTCAACCATCCCACAAAGGGAGTGTTGGAAACATTCAGTATTCCTGAACCAACCAAATTTGAAGCCCTGAGGCTAAAGGAAGCGAAATTTTTTGACCGTAAGATGGACGAACTTGAGCAAGCCGTCAAGGACAAGCAAATCGGTGACAACGACGACGCCGACCAGGAAGCAGATGACGAGCGAACTTCATCTTCTGCTACTCCAGTAGCCACCCAGCACTTCAAAAACGCCGCCTACATCCGCGGCACGCAATCCTTCCGTAACCTCACCTTTAAAGTCTCACCCGCCGTCATGATCCCGCGTCCTAGCAGCAGCATCCTCGTGGACGAAGCTCTCACCGCCTACCTTTGCTCGCACCCCACCGCCACAGCATGTACTGTGCTCGATCTCGGCACAGGCAGCGGTAGCCTTCTCATCGCCACGCTGCATGCACTCCCCGCGCACACGGCGCGCAAAGGGATCGCGCTGGACGTGTCTGTCGAAGCTTTGAGCGTGGCGCAGGAGAACCTTGAAGCGCACGCTTTCGCAAGTCTAGCACGAACGCACCATGGCACGTTTTCCGCCCTCCGCGAGGCGCTGGAAGAAGAGGTGCTGGTACATATCGTGCTTTGCAATCCACCGTACTTAAGTCCTCGTATCCGGCGTGTGACGAGCATTGACGCGTCTTTGCTTCGCGAAGAGCCTGTGCAAGCGTTGTTTGCCAATGGAGAGACTGGATTGGAGGCGTATGCGGAGGTTGCGAAGGGGTTGAACGCGGTAAGGAAAGATGTATTTGCGATAGGCTGTGTGTTTGTGGTTGAGATTGGTCATGGGATGGCGAGTAGAGTGCGGAAAGTGTTGGAAGACGGGTTTGAAGGATGTGGGTGGGAGTTTTTGAAGATGGGGAGGGATATAAGGATGCTGGAGAGGTGTCTTGTATATCAAATGAAATGATGGATTACGTACCTCTTTGCCAGTGAGTGTGGAAGTCGAAAAAAAATATGATTTTGTTGGAGTGAGTGTGGTGACCAAGCATTTGGGACACCTCTTCGCAATTGATGGGCGGCGTATCCATCAGCGCTGGACTACGATAATGACAATGGGGCATGCGCCTTGAGATGGAGGGTGTCAATGGCAGTGGCTGATTCCACCCGAACAAACCAAACAATCAGGGAACGCAACCGTATTCTGGAAGAGACCTTCCGAGAGCGCTTCAGCCGGTAAGGCCGAATTACTCTGAGCATTATAAATCCTCTGTTGGATTGAAGTGCGTTGGTGATATTCGCAGCCCGGCTGAGGAAGCTGAGCGTATCTTCCTGACTCTACACGACTTTGATGGGGTCTCGTACCTTGTAGAGACGAAAGAGAGCAAGAGCGTTGTGCTCTTCTCGATGAGCATGAAGTGCTATCCTGAGCTGCGGCAATACGGCGCCGACAACATTCTCTTCCGCGAGTACGGATCGCTGTTCCAGGCGACGCCGGAGCCTGG